>JACEFZ010012768.1:0-65000 GCA_014155875.1 Cepaea nemoralis
GGCCCCCTGTTTGGGGGGGGGTTTTTTTTTTTTCTTTTTTTTTTGGGACCTTTTTTTGTTGTTGTTTTTTTATTTTTTTTTATTATTATTTTTTGATTGCTGTAGTAAGTACAGTAGTAATTTTTTTTCATTACCCCTACCCGTTCAACCACATTAGCGAAGTTAAATAAGGACGCCTCCGGCCTCCTGTACCAAATTAGCCACTTGGGACATTAATTAAAACCGGGTTGTAGTTCATGGGAATTTCATTTTTTTAAATTGGATTGAGTTATCTGAACCAACACTGCACTCAGGACTTTCCCCATGCGTACCCCGTCCCCCTTGTTCATCCCCCCAGCGAAGAGTCATACTAATATCGTTCCCACCGTCATCTGATTGAAAGTTCCCATTGTCTTCCCTCTCAGTTTGAGATTGTTCCATAACCCTTGCCGATTCCCCCCCCCCCCCCAATATCATTCATTCCACATATTGGTTCTCAATCTGTTCCCCCCGCCTTCTCCCCTTGCCCGACTGGTGCTCGACCACCTCGCCATCACCAAGGAAATCTATACCAAGAGGTTTCTCTGCCATCCTATCAGCCTGTTCATTCCACCCGCAATCCCGCATGGACAGGCACAGTATCTATACATGGCTATAAGTTCAGTAAGAAAGGGCCCCTTTTTATCCCCTTTTAAAAACCATTTTATACCACTGAGCCCTCGGTTGGTGAGCTGGTGAGTTTTTCCCCGGGTCACTTTACTTCCCAATACATTTTTGACACCCATTTTAGACCGCGTTAACTTGGTAGTTAGGTTCATTTTTAAAAAATACACACCCGCCTTTTGCGGATCAAACCCCATGCCATTGAACGGCAAGCCAGTGTTCAGAGACGATGCGCCACGCTCCACATTGTTGCCGTGATCGTGAAAATGTTTTAGATAGTGCTCCTGGCGTCGGGGGTCGCGATTTGTGGGAAGTATGATCGCCCATGCCAGCCAACAAGGCACGGGTGATGATGATGATGATTAGATATTGCTGGGGTCAGATTGTTATTACTGTTATGTTGTTGTAGGCGTTAAGATGTTGTCAGTGTGTAAATCAATTTGATTGTTCAAAACATGGTTATCCCGTTTTTAAATTTATAAAGACAAAAACGGTATTATACAACTCTCCTTCTTTCCGTCCGTCCGTCCGTCCTTCCTTCCTTCCCTTTCCCTTCCTTCCTTCCTTCATTCCTTTCTTTTTCCTTCCTTCCTTCCTTCCGCCCGCCCGTCCTTCCTTCCGTCCGTCCGTCCGTCCGTCCGTCCGGCCTTCCTGCCTGTCTGCCTGCCTGTCTGCCTGCCTGCCTTCCCTTTCCCTTTCCCCCTTTCGATAGGAGTGTATTACACCTAGTTATAGAGCTCAAGGGCTGCTTGTCCGACTTCGTGGCGTGCATTTGTGTAAAGTTTGTCTCCTCCTTAGGTGGCAATTTGGGCTAGGGTCGAACCTCCGACAGGCGGTCAGTTTAATCATTTCCTTGCTGATCCAGCAGATTCTGCTCTTGCCATGTGAAAAATGCATGTGTTACGTTCCTCTGAGTAAACTGGACAGGCGAAAAAGGTATAATATAAAAGCAACACACGTTCTTTACATTTTCGCCCGGCTGGGGCTATACAGGAATATAATCCCTTCCTGCCCTCATTGATGTCCCCTTTTCCTCTGGAATAAAAAAAGGCAGGCCGGAAAAGGGGCCATGCAGCATGGACAACACATTTCTCTACATTCAGCCCAGCTTTGTGCTTTGTAGAGTTATAACTCCATCATTGACCTTCCTGCTTTGGGTTTGTAGTTATTGTACATCTTTTTGTAGCACATTTTAACAAAACTATCGTCTGTAAAAAACGGCAAGGTGCCAATGTCGTACAGTACTCTTTCTAGACAGACGCCATCCACGGAAACGGGCCTCTATATCTACCTTGTTAAATTTTTAAATTATTTTCCTGGCGTATTTTGTTGTCTCTCGTCAGATACATACAACTGAGACAAGTTCCACAATAAGCATAAGAGAAAGTAAGACTGCAACAAGTGTAACAATAGACATAAAACTGTTAGAGAAAGTGAGATATAATAAACACATGCACGGGGTTTGTGTGTGTGGTGTGCGTGTGCGTGTAAGAAAAAAAATATGTTTTTTAAGTTTTTATTTGCTCTGTGTTATTGTGTCTCCCTTTGGCAGGAGTTACAGATACTGAAAATGTTTCCATGTTCTATCAAAATATCAGAACTAACGAAATGAATCATTTCCACCCACAGAACAAATCACACTTTTGACGTTAAATGTAACAACGTAGTTTTAAAGAACTATCTTGTCACATGATGATGATGAGGGTGATGATGACAGCTAACAGAGATGTTTAGTTATTGTTGTGTTAGAAGTTTACTGCTGGTATTGTTGTCGCTGTGAATTTATTGTTTTTCATTATTGTTTTTTCAGTTTCTGTATTCCCATAGTGAAATTAAACACACAAGCCACGAACAATATGTTGCACGATTTATTGCCTGGCATATTTCGCTGCATCTCGTCGGGTGCAGAAGTGAATACATGAATACAAATTAAGCTGAAAATTGTAAGACACTTAGTCATGAGTATTGTTCGAATGTGGAACATCTGTTATACCCACGGTAATTTCAGATTTACAACGAACAAAATCAACACCTGAGAGATGAGTTACCTGAGGTGAGCTGACAACTTAACAATCCGAGACCGAGTAAGAAATGCTGTTATCAGACAGACTGTGGGATCAACACCTTGTGCCACATTTATTGAAAGGCAGAAGATCAAGTGGTTTGGCCATGTCGTTAGAATGCAACACCAACAACTACCATCACTGGCCTTACATCAAAGATCATCTGCGACGAGATCAAGAGGACGTCCAAGAAAATAAATGGATTGACGAAATCAGAGACATTGTACATCCACACGGAATGACACTATCCAGTGCCGCCCATCGGGCGCTACAGCGCAAATTATGTCTCCCCACGACGATTTGACGGCAGATGTGAAAGTGATGATGATATGATGATGATGATGATGATGATTGATGATGATGATGATGATGATGATGATGATGATGATGATGATGATGACAACGAACATATTCTGTTTGTACAAAACCGGCTGTAAACGTCTCACTGTATTGACCAATGGTTTATTATTCGCTGCCTGCTTGCCTGCCTGCCTGTTTGTCTGTCAGTCTGCCCGCCAGCCTGCTTGTGTGCGTATGTACACACACACACACACATACACACACACACACACACACACACACACACAGACACACACACACACACACACAACCACGCTAAAGTACAGACAGACAATCTGCAGACAGACAATCAGATATATAAACCCACATAGCGAAAGGTAGACAGACAGTCGTACCAACAAAAGACAGATGATAGACAGACAATCTGCAGAAACAGACAGACAAATAGTTAGACAGACAGATGTAGCGACCGACAGAGCGACAGAGATATAGACATTCAGACATAGAAAAACGCTCAAACCAACACATTAAAATAATATCGCCACATTCCCTCCTCGAGAAATTCTAAGGTGATTTATTTTAAGTCCAATTTCTGTCCGCCTGGCCTCATATCAACGAGAACCGGCCAAACATGGCCAAATGGATATATTTTGCGAAACGA
Organism: Cepaea nemoralis; assembly: GCA_014155875.1. Lineage (NCBI taxonomy): Eukaryota > Metazoa > Mollusca > Gastropoda > Stylommatophora > Helicidae > Cepaea > Cepaea nemoralis. The sequence goes on from JACEFZ010012768.1 coordinate 3,667, forward strand.
TTTTAGGTTCATAAAGGGCATCCAGGCAAGCGAGGTAAGCATCTCTGGCCGTGACGCGGAAAATTGAAATCTGGAATGGCTTTAATCGGGTAATTAGGTTACAGGGGGAGATAATTAGAAATTGGAGCTTGGCTTTGGGAACTAACTATTTATTTCCCCTTGTCGTCTATATTAAAATGTTGTTTGTCTCTGCAGGACCTTGCGATCAACGACCGATTGATTTTGCGTTCAGTAGTTGCCATTGCTTTCTGAATGAGAAGACAAACGTTAAAGGCCAACTTACTTAGGTAGGAAAGGAATTTATTACCAAGTCATCAACGCATCGGACATTTAAGAGCGAGCGTTGTTAACTTTTCGGCCATGTGACCTATTTCGCCTATATTATACATACAAATTCAGCACACACATAGACACACACAACCACGCGCAACAACACGACGTTGACTGGCGTCGGCGATGACCACCATCTTGCGATCTCCAACACCATGTATCTTTTTATATGCTTAGAAAATCTATTCCTTGGAGTTGTTCCTGTTTGTTCTACAAGGTTTCTGTAAAGTCTCCCTACAGTTTGCATACAGGTTAAATGTGAAGATAAAGTTTATGACGTCATCAAAAATGTGCTTTAAAAATTCATTAAATTAGTTATATTAGTCACTCTATGATTTAACGCTGTTTTTTAGGGAAACTGGAAAAAATACAATTTTAACATATAACAAGTGTTTGGGAAAAGTGCACCACGAGCTTCAAGACAGGACTTTCGTGCTACATACAAATTGTAGTGCGACTTTATAAAGACCCTATATAATATATGCACATTCAGCACACACATAGACACATACAACCATACCCATCTCCACATCTTTCGATCTCCAACACCTGCATCATTGTGTATGCTTAAGCATTATTCCTCGGAGTTGTTCCTGATTTTTCTAGAGTATATCTTTTGTAATTGTTCGTTTTGGGTTGTTCATCTGATAAAGACTTTTGACTGAAACATCCAACTGTATCTATGGTTGTTGTTTTTTCCCAGCCACTGAGCTTCTGATTTACATCTGTGTTTTTATACGAACGAGTTATCAGTTGTGTGCTGACACATTTTATTGTTGTACACAGTTAGTTAATCGCTGTTCAACCTCACTGCAAAGGGTCACCCCAATATGCTCGTTCCTGTGCCAGTGAATAACACACAAATGCCTTTCAAATGTCCCGTGTGAAAAGTGGAACAAACAACAGTGCCGACAAACCAGCAACAGCACAGGCATAACAGTTCGTGCATAAGGCACTGCCAGAATGCAACAACAACAGCCCGCAGGTAAATTACGGTTCATTGTTGATGAAGCGACAGTCACTAGAAAATTAGCAGCTTCATACACATTACTGCATAATGCAAAACTAGCTAGTTCAGTAACCGCCGCTGCATTTTCTGAACATGCAGTTTACAATACCAACAACCACGGGACACATGTAAAAGCACTCCATTCGAAATTCACACATCACAGTGTCAGTTGTGGCGACACAAATCTGCAGAGAATATTCTTTGGGTTGTCTTCTTCTAACCCTCTTCCACAAATTTTCAGTTGTCACAGAATGATGCTCTCTTTATTTTTCTTAATGTGGCTAGAAAAATGATTGTTACCTCTTGGGGATCTTTGATTTAAGCTGTCTTATGTCCGAATAATATTTATCAGTAAAAGCTGGAAAATCATTATGAAACATATGTATAGAAAGAACGTCAATACTCTTCTACCTTATTTCGCCCTGTATCCGTCTCCCCTTTGGGACATAAGCCTTCAAAACCCCTACATCTAAGTCCTCCTATCCTTATTATCGCATGCGTCTTTGTCATTTCTTTCCATATTATTAATTTTTTGTCTTCACTTATCTTCTCAATGTGTTTTCGTTTTCTTCTATTTCTTTTTTCCCCGCAGACTCCACCAAAAGGCCTTTCTAGTATACTTTTCTCAGGTTTTCTCAATGTGAGTAATATCCGCTGCCAGCGTGTTTCTTAGTCTTTTAGTTTTTTTGGTAGTTGTCTAGTTTATACAGCAATATTCATTAGGGATTTTTTGTATGCATTTTTATAATGTTGCGTAGGTAACACTTCAAACTGAATTAATGTGACTTGCAGAAAACATTTGTGACATGGTAGTTATTAGCAAATATACAAGCGTTAGGTCGGTAAGGAACATATGACAGGTCAAGCAAACCGGTAGGGAATTTACTTGATCCTAGAGAAATATATGCTCACGAATCATGGAGGAAATTAGAGGAAAGCCCTTAGTGACAGGCGCTGGAACTTAACAGCATACCCACCCCACTACCCCCTAACGGCATATCTGGAAAACAACAACAACAACAACAAACGACGACAACAACGACAACAACAAATACAGCCACAGCACAACAAAAACAACAACAGCAACAACAAAACAACAACAACACAACAACAACAACAACTTTACGTTGTGGAATTTCTGCAGTAGGGCCTGACGAGATGCAGCGAAATATACCAGGAAATAAATCGTGCAATCTATTTTTTTGTGTCTTCGTTATTCAAACAACAAAAAACAAAAACAAAACAACAACAACAACAACAACACGAAGAAGTAGAGGAGGAAATGAGGAAACAGAAACGATAACTTTAAGTGCAAGTATTATTAAGAAGTTGCTAAAACAATGAAGAGAAAGAATATCTACCATTCCTCTGTGAACAATTCTCTGCGACAACATATTTTAAAACCCCCCATTCTCCTCGCCACACTTTCCAATGTTTTCTACTGCACTCCTGGGAATTCCCGCTTTGTAAAAAATCCCCTATCTGAATCCTCCCGTGAGACGTCTCAGGGAATAACGATCGAATTATTTTCTTCTCGTATTGACAATGTCAGCAATTATATACAGGATTCTGTGTTGCCCTTTGATGTACTGTGTTTCTTTAGTGGGTTAGGGAGATGTGGGAAAATTGTGTTTGCTATCTTCCTCTTACTCCTCTTTCTTCGTCCGTTTGCCTCTGCTCCGCTTTCTTTCCCTCCGTCCACTTCCGCATCATTCCTTGTCTTCGTCCTCCATCTCATCTTCCGTATTCTTCTTCTTTTTCTTCTTATGTCTTCCAATAATTTCTGTTTGAAGGGTACATGTTTACAGAAGTATTGTGATATTTGCGCCTGGCGGCCGACACATCCGACTTTTTCGGACGTTTGTTAACCAGTTTAACCTTCCCGACAGTCTTTACTATCTGTGTCCATCTTCATCCTGGTTGACCTTTCCCTCTTCTTCTTTCCAAGCTACTGTGACATGTAATATGGCCAACGTATGTCAGGAAGCTTACTACCAAACAAAAGTCCTGGTCAATCAAGCCTGTGTCTTACGTACTCTTCTTATGAAAGTGAGCTTGGTAAACTTACACCAAGAGAAAGAAAACAGCTTTCATAGCGGTGGCCGCGAAGAATTCTTAATATAAAGTGGCAACGCAAAATCAAAAATACTGAAGTATTGGAAAGATCATGGTTGTATGACGGTTTACTCTATGACTAGTCTCCGTAGACTTAGATGGATAGATACATTAAGATGAAGAACAATAGTAGAATACCAAAGGACATCTTGATTGGTGAATTACAGATGGGTAAAAGATCTCATAGATATTGCACTTTGGAGCAAGTCACCGCTGATCGCGTTGCTCGGAAGGAAAGAGGAGGGAATTGCTCAACGATTTCAACAGAATTCTTCGGCCTGCTTGGTCTATTGAATTAAATAAATAAATATCGTCCTTTTTCTTGCTTCAGACTGCAATAAATGTAAGCTTGATAACATCTGCACAGTGTTTGTCTTCAAGTGGACCGCTATATGCCAATATATATCACTGTATAGAACAAATGATGATTTATTTAAAACGAAATATATAATTTATTCTAAAATTTTGAATCGAGAGAAGTAAGGAAATAATGCATTTATATAAACAACTTCATTATTCATAGTTGTTTCCCCTTTGTTTTAAAAAACAAAAACAAAATTTTTATCAATCCCTTAACTATCACTCCTTCGCTCGCTCATAAACGCCGGTATGCTGATGCCGGGGTAGATGTTTAACCAACACCGATCAAGGGACTACGGTATTGACTTCTCGTCCTTGACTTGAGAGGTAATGCAAGTACCTCAGATGATAGCAAACCATACCGTTTTCTCTTTCATTAGTAAATAAGAGCTAAGACAAAAAGGAAGCTCGACAAATAGCGTCACAAGTAATATCAAAAAAAACATTCGACCACGTCGAATAAAATTTAAAAACAAAACAAAAACCTAAATACTGGACTCAGCCTTGAGTCAGCTCGTTAGCACTCGACTCAATAGGTTAGCATCGACTAACTTCGTTAGTACTCAACTCAACTCCTTAGCTCTCGACTCAATTCCTTAGCACTCGACCCAATTCCCAGCTCTCGATCAATTCTTTAGCATTCTGCTTTTTTGTCCTCTCTTTAGTTGCTGTTTTGGGCTCAATTATCCCATTTTGTCTTCCAGTTGGTTTAGGGTCTCCACAGGAGTACACACCCGCGTCCATGATCTCTCATTAAGACATGAGGAGTCCCATAGCCAGGTCTGGGAGTTAACGCATACATACATGCCTTTAGCAATGGAAGACAGATAGTTAGTAGCTATTTGTCGCCTTCCAACTTCGCGGCAAGGCCCGCCCCATTGTGTTCCTTTTCCCTGTGCCAGTGAAATCAAAAAAATGCTCCTCACTCCCCCCATGTAAAAAGTGGACAACAGAAGTCTCGAAAAACCAACAGCCGGAAGGTATACTTGCATAAGGCACTGCAAACTGCCAACTCAAAAGTCCCCACGAAAAACACGTTCATGTCGAGGGAAGCGGAAACCCCTAAAAAAACCAGCAGGGCACAGAGTAGCTGAGAAGTTAGAACGTCCGCCTCGGGTTTTTGTGCACCTGGTTTGCTTCTTGACATAAACTATGCTGATTTAAAACAGACAAGGACGAAATAATACACACTGGTACTGGTGTAGTGGATTGGAAGTCTGAACTTTTCGGATAAGGGCGTGAAAAATCGAAAGACCGTCGTTCCCGTCGCGCATGCTAAATTTCCTTTACCAGATTGGGAATAACCTGGCAACATCACAACTGAGAAAACTTACGCACAAAAAGAATATCTATAGCACTTGTGGATCCTCCTAGGTGATACGAATGTCGTTGTACTGTGCAGTGACCCTCGGTGTGTCCTCTCTCGGTATGAGAAGACTGCAACACTTAAGCAGATATTCGTGTGCAATGTAACAGATCCTGGCCCGTAAATAACAAACACCAAGCAGCAGCAGCAACGACATGAAACTATTGAGATGGATGGCAATAACGAGACTTTATCTTTGTGCACGTACGTACACCAGGGGATTCAAATTTTAAAAAATGTTAAGTTAAAATTGTCTTGTAGCCATGTATCTCTGTCCATTTGTCTGTCTGTCCGTCTATTTGTTTGTCTGTCCGCCTCATGTCTGTCTAACTTATGTCTGCATGTCTGTTTGTCTAGCTTGGTCTGTCTAGCTGTCAGTTACTTATTTATATCTGGCTGTTGTCTATTTGCGGGTTTATGTCTTTTGGGGTGTCTTTGTATGTACTTCATTCAAAAGGGACGTTACATCTTTAGTTCTGCGTTCGTTTCCGGACTGCGTCCTTCTTTTTTTCGGAGATCCGTAGTCGTCGCTAGAGCTACGGAGTTCTGCTTTTTTTGACACTTCCCGCGCTGTGGCAAGGACCGAGCATATGGGATACAAACCCGGTGCAATGAAGTCGACCCTGTCGACTTTTAACGACTTTTTTTTTAAGCGACAGTACAAACAAGAGCTAACCCACTTTTACCCCCGAAAGGCCAATCAGCCGCGCCGTGGCTAAGAGGTTACGGACGCAGTTCCAGACCCCGCATACCCGCGTTCGAAACACACCTGCGGCGATTTGGCAGCAAACTGCGTTATGTTGGTTTTAAAGGGAAAGGTATGAGGCCGGTCTTTCAGAAGACAATGGCAAGCCACTTAACGTAAATTTTCCCAAGAGATCACAACACCCAAATAAATGCTGGTTGACTACAAGTCCTGTAAAGGAACACAGCTGACTCATCGGGCATTCAGCGCTAGACTCATATTTTATTCACGATAGGCATTCAGGGGTAAGTACCACAACAGTCGTGTTTACTTCCCAGCACATTTCCTGGTACCCATTTTAGGGGGGGGTTTTAGCTGGGATCACAGCGCAGTTGTAAATACCCCCCGAGCCGCTTCAGACCCGGCCACCGTATATACAGTAGTCAATATATTGACCTTCCGTTCTCAACGGGGTAGGCAGTTGAGCCGTTAAGGCTGTCGTATTATATCTATGTGTCGTCCCTGGGGTGAGGAGAATCAAAATCGACATTCTTTTAACTCCATATCAAAATCTTGAGGATCTCCCACTTTCTGTCCCCCAACCCCCTCAGTCCCTGATCGCTCTCTATCTCTATCTCTCTCGCTCTTCTCTTCTCTCTCTCTCTCTCTCTCTCTCTCTCTCTCTCTTGGGGTGGGGTGTGGTGTGAGTGGATTGGGGGGTAGGGGTTGGTTTAGGGAGTGTGGGGGGGGGGGGGGGGAGTCAGTTGGTGGGGATGTGTGTGTATGGTTTGGGGGGTGTGTGAGTGGATGTGCGATGTGTGGGTTGGTGGGGGATTGTGTGCGTGGGTGGTGAATATGTGGTCAATGGAGATGTGGCTGGGGATGGGTGTTTTGGAGGTGTTGATGGGGAGAGGATGTGTGGGTTAGGAGGTGGGCGTGGGATGTGTGGGTTGGTGGGGGAATGTTTTTGGGTGGCGAGTGTGTTTTGGTTGGGGGAACAGGTGAGGGGAGAGTGTGTGGGTGGGGGATGTGCGGAAGGGGGATGGGTCGGTTGGTGGGGTATGTATGTGTCCCTTGGTGTGCGTGTGTGTGGGTAGGTGGGGGTGTGTGTGTGTGGTGGGTGATGGTATGGGTAGGTGGGAGATGGGTCTCATAACATGGTAATTTGCCTTGTTTATGTTTACAACATTCATTTCACAATGTTTATTTTTCCTTCCTATGTAAATGTATACTGCTCTTGATGAATGAAAGACGAGTGAGTTGGAAGGGCCGAATGTAAGACGGGCCTGCGCGCCCAATTTGTGACTCTAATACAGTTGATTGATTTGATTGATTTGATCTCCTCTCTCTCTCTCTCTCTCCTCTCTCTCTCTCTCTCTCTCTCTCTCTCTCTCTCTCTCTCTCTCTCTCTCCTCTCTCTCTTTCCTCTCTCTTACTTACTAAACCAAGCCCCCTCTCATTCTTTTCCCAAAACATACTACACAACACTGGCTCTAACAAAAACAACAAATTAGCTTAATAGAGAAAAGTGTCATGTATGTGCAAAGTGTATGTGTAGAATGTCTGTCGTATAACCTAGTGTGTATGTAGAGTCAGACCGAATAGCTCAGGAGCAAAGTCTGTTTCCTCACTGTACTGGCCACACAACAGCACCATATATGATGGACAGAAGACCTGACACAAATGATGTGTCACTCAGGCCAAGTGTCGACTTCCTCCGATAGCTCTTGGACAATCCGGATGCTTGGTCATCAATAGTGGAAACAGTCCACTATTGATCATCAATCTAACACACACAGTGTAACTACTCTGTTTATAAAAATTCTGTGATCAGAGAATCCTAAAAATACTGTTACTGTCACTTTGTAAAACTCAATGTTAGTATTTAACTGTTCCTAGGAATTCCCCAATTGTAACACAAACTGTTAATTGGTAATGATAGGAATTCAAAGTTTTGTACCTCAAAATGTTAATTTTCCCGGTATTTATATCTACTAGTGTTCCTGGTACAGGTGTTATTGTCAGTGTCTTGATTTTACTGTGATGTAAACTATCACTCAGGAAACACACTTAAATAACAATCGTTTCCTGCTCAGCAGAGGCCAGGTTCCTGCAGATCCTCTGGTTTATGGGCCCAGTGCAAAAGCCTCTTAGTAAACTCTGCCTTCAATATTCGAGCTATGACTTTTCTTCTAGCTTCTTGGTAAACCTAGTGGAATCATATATTTATTCCGGTTTGAAAATTGGGACTACTAAATCACAAGAAGGTAACATGTCCGCCAATGTAAATCGACAGAAGATACTGTAATCCCTCTCCAGAATCAAACTCGGAATAACACACACGTCTTAGTTGTTTCACAACATTTGGTCGACTTCCCCAAAGTTGTTTATCCCACCGGTTTTAATACTGGGCCTGAGTGACGTCACAAAACTGTCCAGACACTAGACAGTCTAGAAGCTATTTTTCTCTCCCCGTTTCCGACTTAATGTCAACAACTGGCTGGTTGTCCCTTTCATCTGGGAAATCATCTCGGTACTTCAAAAAGTCTTACCGGTCTGTAATCTAGAGAATTCTTGTCCCCACAACAAAAGATCCTGCCGACTTACATCCAGACAGTTGCACTACCACATCAAAGGATGGCTGCCGCCTGCAGATGTATGGCGCGATAGTCTTCCCTTGATCAACCACAAATTAAAGAATGCCGACTGTTTGTAGACGTTTGGTGCGAAATTCTGTCATCGATCGACCTCCAAGATTTTATGTGACAAAGGCCTCTGAAGTGTTTATGCTTCTGGCTACGGTGTGCATTCGCATTTTCCTCATGCTGGTTGTATATAGTTCCTGAGCCCTCCTGCTGAGTGCGTGTGTGGCGCGACACTGTGAGCTGTGAAATTTTTGTGGAATGCTTTTACATTTGCCCGCTGTTGGTTGTAGCGTGAAATACATGTTGGGAACGATGGCGGCCGGTGTTGCTGAATAGACTGGTTTGCCTTTTCGGTTTTCGTTTGCCTTTTTCAGGAGACTACTGGGAGTAGTCGCTGGAGCTACAAAGTTCGTGCTTTGTGCGGCACTTTCGGTGGATCACCCTGCGGAAAGAGACCAAGCAATGTGGGATAAAACCCGGGTCAATGAAGTCATTCTGGTGACTGCCCCTTCCATCGACGATGAACTGTATGTTTCAACTAATAGGACTTTTGTGTTGCCATTCTTGCGGTGTCATTATGCATAGTATGCCATTACAGGCTGTTGGTTTGTCGAAACTTCTGTCTGTTCTACTTTTCACATTGCGCAGTCAGAAGCATTTTGTGTGATATTCACTGGCACAGGAACGGAGCATAATGGGGACGATCCGTTGCGTGAAGTTGGAACTGCAACTAACATATACAGTAGTATAGACAACTAGTCGTCCTTATTCAAGGGGAAATAATTTAGTCTACTTCTTCATCGTGTAAAAAGCGCAGTAGGTTCCCTTGGACCTTTGACAGCAAATAGAGTCCCTTTTGTCGCCTCTTTATATTATACAAATATATTTTATGAAGCTGTAGATCTGGTCGAAAGAATAAGAGCGCGTGCTCTAAAAGTCCCGGTGCGCTAATGGTAAAATAGGTCGCCCAATCCCTACACCGGCAGTATGTATACTTCTCGTTTAGAACGCAATGATAAATTAAAAGTTAGTTGCGTATCCTTTACGGGACATCATAGTCAACCTCAGCATTTTTTGTTCAGGGGACGGAGCGCTTATGGGAATGCCCCGAATGCTGTGATGTCGGTTCCTAGATCACTCAATCAATCAATCAAGAACCTTCAGGACTTTAGCATGAAATCAGTGTTAACATCTAGGGAAATTAACAGCGCATTAAAATTAAGAATTGCCAAATGTTACGTATCTTTAACACTACTGTATGGCGCGGAAGCCTGGACACTGAACAACTAGAAAGTCGAATAGAGGCCCTGGAGATGTGGATATACAGAAGAATCTGTCGTATTTCATGGAAACAGAAAAAATCACATACAGAGATTCTAGACAAATTGGGAATTAAAAGAGAGTTGATGACAGAAATAAAAAGGAGGCAAGTGAAATATTTTGGCCACGTTAAAAGACATAACACTCTTATAAAAACTATACTGGAAACTATACTGGTACATTCTTGGATGTACAAGAGATACAGCATGCAGGGCGATGCGCTACCTTCTTGGTTTTCCAACCATTGAAGAGAGAATACAAGGTTGCAGAGCACGCGCCTACCTCAGAATTAACGCAAACACACAACATCCACTGCATAGTGAAATTAGGAAGGTGAAGGGCAGCAGGTTAAAAAGAGGACGGTCATGGATGGGTCAAGCCGAAGACATTCTTCAACAGGTGTGTTCACTTGAGAACTTAGAACCTGGCGAGGAGTGGGTGCAAGTGCCAACAGACTTCTGCACATCCTTTTCAGTTTGCATCCAACTAGATAGAAAATGCAGACAAGAAAATCCGGCTGCTGTTGAGGCTGAAGTACAAGCGTTGATTTTCGAGAATTCGCTAGACGGTGACGCGGTCATAAAAAATGCTGTTTGTGATCTCCTGGCAAGTTTATGTTCAGTAGCTTTCCATTGCTTTCTGAACGACCGGCACCCATACCATTTCATACAAACCAACGCAAGACGGTCTGCTGCATACGGGATTACGAACTGGGTCCGTAACACCTTCGCCACGGAGCGGGCAATGATAAATATTTTTAATTCAAGTTGAGCTTTATCGCAACGTCCTGAAAAGGATATGCAATATTTTATTTTATAGTTTGTGTTAAGTTAACAGAATTATGACATGAAATTAACAAAGTCGTATTGATCCCCTCATTTGGTTTTTACAAGTGTACAAGCCACGTCGGTGGGTCAGGGGCAGTGAACGCGTTTCCACTATGCTGACTCACCGAGTTCCCAGTCAACTGCTGGCGATTTGGAGGCAGATTACTTTGCGTTGATTTTTCACAACCGTATGAGCATTAGCCGTCGAGAAATCAATCAAACAATCAGGAGCCGTCTCCACAATGAAGGTTGGCTGCAATGGATCTCCAACACTGTCTGTCTCTTGCCTTGACTGTGCCATCTGTCAGACTGATGTTCGTCTTTCTCTTGATGTTATCTTCCCACTTGTATTGTTGCCTATCTCTTGCTCGCTTGCCCTCAACCTTGCTCTCCAGTATAGTTAGTTAGTTAGTTAGTCGACAGATCATCCTCATTGCACATCGAACCATTCAGTCCATAAGTGCTCGGATCCCCTCCTCAGCAAATCCCGCAACGTGTAGCGGCTAACGACGCCAGTTCTGTGTTGGTTTATCAATCTTCTTTGGCTTCCTGCGTAGTGTTCTTGTTTGGCCACCCCTCTTTTAATTTGCTGCTCTCGCAGTCTGGCCATTGTTGTAGATTCACAGTCATCACTTGGTTCTCGCAAAAGTCTTACTTCTCGTAGAGCATTCAGAATGTCGGCCTGGTCCATGGCGCGTCCGCCCTCCACAGTAGCCTCACCTGCGAGCTTGTCAGCCCGCTCATTTCCTTGTACTCCCGCATGCCCTGGCACGAAGATGAAACTAATCTTTGCCAGTCGAGACCGCTCCAGAGGCAGCAACCATTCTCTTCGGATCGACCCCTCCTCTATCCTCTTGATCATGTTCATTGAGTCGCTAAGGAAACAAGCCCTAGTGAATGTCTGTGTCTCGAGCCATGTTATTGCTTTACTTACTGCCATGACTTCCATGGTCAGGCTACTTGTGGTTTCAGTGAAAGCACCAGAGTCCTCCTTCACAATTCTCCCTCCGGCCCGAGCTGTAAAGGCCCATGAGCTTCTCACATGTCGGACGACCGACCCATCTGTGTAGATGACCGCGTCACCGTCTAGCGAATTCTCGAAAATCAACGCTTGTACTTCAGCCTCAACAGCAGCCGGATTTTCTTGTCTGCATTTTCTATCTAGTTGGATGCAAACTGAAAAGGATGTGCAGAAGTCTGTTGGCACTTGCACCCACTCCTCGCCAGGTTCTAAGTTCCTCAAGTGAACACACCTGTTGAAGAATGTCTTCGGCTTGACCCATCCACGACCGTCCTCTTTTTAACCTGCTGCCCTTCACCTTCCTAATTTCACTATGCAGTGGATGTTGTGTGTTTGCGTTAATTCTGAGGTAGGCGCGTGCTCTGCAACCTTGTATTCTCTCTTCAATGGTTGGAAAACCAAGAAGGTAGCGCATCGCCCTGCATGCTGTATCTCTTGTACATCCAAGAATGTACCAGTATAGTTTCCAGTATAGTTTTTATAAGAGTGTTATGTCTTTTAACGTGGCCAAAATATTTCACTTGCCTCCTTTTTATTTCTGTCATCAATTCTCTTTTAATTCCCAATTTGTCTAGAATCTCTGTATGTGATTTTTTCTGTTTCCATGAAATACGACAGATTCTTCTGTATATCCACATCTCCAGGGCCTCTATTCGACTTTCTAGTTGTTCAGTGTCCAGGCTTCCGCGCCATACAGTAGTGTTAAAGATACGTAACATTTGGCAATTCTTAATTTTAATGCGCTGTTAATTTCCCTAGATGTTAACACTGATTTCATGCTAAAGTCCTGAAGGTTCTTGATTGATTGATTGAGTGATCTAGGAACCGACATCACAGCATTCGGGGCATTCCCATAAGCGCTCCGTCCCCATCCTCAGCAGCCAGCGAAGAGTTCCAACACTTATAGTACCAGTAGCAATCTGAATATATGTTCGTCTCGCCTTTCCTCTGATCGTTGATCGTCGGCCAGATCTCCTCGTCACTCCTCGCTGTCGCATTCTTGCCAGACTATGGTGATCCATTTGCTCCTCCGAGGTATACACGTGCTCCCACAAGGCCGCAACCACGTCTGTCTTATCATGCATCAATAATCCACCAAGTTTTGCAAAGCCAGCCAATCTGTCCGCCTGTTCATTCCCGAGCACACCAGCACTTGTATATCCACATCTCCAGGGCCTGAAGGTTCTTGAACGTACTGGATCCCTGGGACTGTGCACACAAGTGCGAGTCAAGTTCTTGGATGACTCCAATAGATCAATTATTTGAAATGTGAAAATACCAGTTCGTAAGGGTGACATCCTGACACATCTGGAGTCTGAAAGAGAAGCTAGGAGATTAGGAAAATGATATCATCATGGATTCAAGAAATGAAGGCAATCTTGGACTGTATTAGCTAGTGTATCCAATATTATTTTTACGTGTTTCTGAACACATTAAACGTGTTTTATCATCTTTAAAAAACACCAAAAAAAAGCTGTTTGCTGCCTTATTTTGTCCTATCAAAACTCTAGTTAATCTTGCTTATTTGCCACATGGGTGATTAAACTAGTTTCTCATCTCACACGATCGTCAGAGTCGCGAATCAGCTCTGTGTTCCTGTCTCGACCATGCCACGTGACCAAGCCATCCAAGTATTTACTTCTTTGCCTTCGCCTAGTTTTGTTCCCCTTAATCTTGCCAGTTGTCACCTAGTTCTGCAAGTTCCCGTCGACGCATCTCCTTCCAGGTTGTATGCGCTCAATCAACTCATTCTATTTGCTCCGTTATGTTGTGGGTGATGTGGTGAGTATCACATCCATCGCTTTTGCTTCCCAAGTCATTTCGTGGTTCCCATTTCAGGCTGAGTCTAAAACGTGGCTCATCATCATCTCATCATGTTCCTCTTGTAACTTGCGGTGTCGAGGTGAAGTATAAACAGCAGGAGAGTGCCAGCTTATGGGCTTCATGTATCGATATTCTCATGGACTCTTCTATACCTCCGTTTATCGTTTACCCGGTTGGCCTCTTCCTCTGCTTCCATTTGTTCTGTACATCATTGCTTGTTGTGGTATACTCTTAGTTTACTTGCATGGCCAAATCAATTGATCATTTGAAAACGTGGGTATGTGAAAATAAATAAATGCGTGAGAAACGAACTTCAACAACATCTACAGATGCACTTACAATTCCCCTTTATTTCTCAATATTGTATCCACCAACATTGATCCGCATATTAAATTACCGTGTCCGTGATTCAAAACATGCAGTATATAGATAATTAGAAGTACCGGCTCTGCCGTGTCAGTAACATTCGTACATGACGTTCAATCTCTGCATTATCCTCGAAATGTTTACAAGAAAGGTGAGCCATTTATGAAGCATAGAAGCGAAAATCATTCTTGGATGTAAAACCTATGTTGAAGTGTGTTGTCTGTGGTTATTACGATAGTGCAGTACACATCTAAGTACATACACAAGCATCAACATAATACGGTGTAGGACCGGAGGAGGGTCTTGAGCCTGGCTAGTCCAAGTGCCATGAACTGTGCAGATAAGAATTTTCTTGTTGCCCCCGACAGAAAAATAAAATCCAGCACCTTACCGAGGATTCGAACCCGGATCTCCAGAATGGGAGCCCGACGTTCTAGCCGCTCGACTAGATCCCAGATACAATGGAACAGGTCTGATATGACATTTGAAAACTCTTTGATATGATATTTGAGAACTCTCTTTGATATGACATTTGAGAACTCTCTTTGATATAAAATGTAAGAACTCTCTTTGATATGACATTTGAGAGCTATCAGTGATATGACATGTGAGAACTCTCTGTGACATGACATCTGAGAACTCTCTTTGATATGACATTTAAGAACTCTCTTTGGTAGGACATTTGAGAACTCTCTTTGATATGACATTTGAGAACTCTCTTTGGTAGGACATCTGAGAAATCTCTTTGATATGACATCTGAGAACTCTCTTTGATATGACATTTGAGAACTCTCTTTCTGACCTTGAATGACAGTCGTTTACTACTCGTACATCAGATACTTTTTATCCTCTAACCAGCTGCAGGTACTTGATCTATTTTGCTCTTAATCTCTGCCACTCATCTCTCATCTGTCGTAACCATTTGGCTTGAAAAGACTTGGCTTTTTAAAATAAAAAATAAATCTAACAATTTTTGTCTTCTCCCTATGAATTTGCAAAAGCCGCAATCAAGCATGAGCTTAAATACTTAGATACAGTGACATCAATTGAAGAGTGTTGAAGTGCTATATAACACCCATATTTTTGAATGCGTGTGAAACATGGACAATTAAGCGACCAACTGAAAAAACATCTAATGGCGATGGAAATGAAGTTTTTGAGAAATTTTCAAAGAATACCATGGTCTGACAGAAAATCAAATAAGACAATCCTTCAAGAGACAAGTGAAAAACTGAAATTGATTGGAGAAATTAGACGTAGACAGCCATGATTTATGAGACATTTTATGAGGAGAAATGGACTTGAGAATTTAGTGACAAGTTTCAAGCTTGATGGGAAGAGAGCAAGAGGAAAACAGAGGGATACATCCATTGACCGTTAGGCAGCATGGCATGGTCGGTACAAGAACACAGACCTGATTCCACGCTCTGGTGACAGTGTGAGATGGTGAACCATGACCGACCACGCCTGTCGACACGGTACTTGATGATGATGATGATGATGATGATGATGATGACGACGATGATGATGATGATGATGATGATGATGATGATGATGATGATGATGATGATGATGATATCAGTTTGAATACAGCGCTTATCGATGGCACTGGTGATCGTGTAAGATGGCGAGACATAACCGCCCACGCTTATCGGCATGGCACATGATATTGATGATGATGATGATGATGATGATGATGATGACGACGACGACGAGACGGCGATGATGATGATGATGATGATGATGATGATGATGAGGATGAGGATGAGGACGATGATGATGATGATGATGATGATGATGATGATGATGATGATGATGATGATGATGATGATGATGATGATGATGATGATGATGATGATGACGATGACGATGATGACGACATCATTGTAAGGATGCATTTGTCTAAATGTAATTTAGAACATTCTATATCGAACATAGACCCCGACATTGCGTAACTGCACAGATAGTATTTTTATTAACTGTGCAGTGTTTGAAAATACTGCCGATCCAAGTTTTGTATTTACCTATTATGTTGCATGAACTTTACAGAGGGTGAATACAAACTTGGACCGGCAATATTTTCAAACACTGCGCAGTCGTTCAAAATACACCCTATAGTAAATGACTGCTTCAGTGAGACTCATGGGTATACTGTGCTAGCTCCATATGTTGTTAACAGTCGGCACTTGACTGATGACACGGGCCATATCACGCCGGACTTCTGTTATCCCCAGGTAATTTCCTGAACCCCATTTGTCAACCTGGGTGTCCATTACAAAGTGTAAATTAAGTCAAGTTAAGGACCCTTTAGCACCCTTTCAGACATTTCAGGCTTATGGTGCGAGACCCACATTTTATAGGCCAATCGGCACTAGGTGGGTGATGTCATTATCACGCTGCCCGCTTTACTTTCCGGAAACATTTCATGGTCTCCATTTTAAGTTGTGTATAGCTGGGAGACCAGGTCACTTTAACAAATTAAAAAAAAAAAAATCACACACACAAAACGATAGGCCTGAGTGAGGATCTAAGCCATGAACTCCCGGCCTTCAGGTGAGCGTCTAGCCACTAGACCAGCACCACTGCCTGGGTATACTGTATACATCACTCGATTGGTCATGTGACCGTTATTACATTTACTTCCGGCTAACGTTTAGGTACCCCATGATTGGCTGTCTCGACCTAAAAAAAACAAAGCTAGCAGCCAAATTCACTGAACAAATCGCACATCGTGAGTATTCGAACATATGACTAACCGGCGGCAGGAAAGTCTACTAGCCACTGCACCACTACGGCTTTCGCCCCCCCTACCCCCAACCCTGATTTCATTGTCCTCTTTCAAAAAGTTAATTACACACCTTTTACAGGACATCGCAGTCTACCCTGGCATTTTTGGGCTGTTTTTGATTTCTTGTTCAGTAGTTTTCGATTGCTTTCTTAACAACCGGCGCTCACACCTTTGTATGAAAATACCAATGCAAGGCGGTCCACTTCCAAATCGCCCACAGCTGTCCTTCGAACGCAGCATGCGGGACCACGAAATGCATTGGCAACCTCTTGCCTTTTTCCCCTCACATCGTGTGAAAACCACATTTTATTTAAATACTTGAACGCATCTCCAACCATCTTAGTATTGAAACGTGACCTCAGTCACATACTGTTCACAAACGTGACTTGAAACATGATGCAAAACAAATAAGGCTGATCAACACCCAGACAAAACTACCACAAACAACACTCCGAAGTCCCTTTCTACGTCAGAGTACCACTTTCCACCTTCCCGTCTCGCCGAAGTGGCCAAATTACCACCTCAACATCAAACACTGCCCGCGTCTCAAGAACCTTCTCAAGATCTCAAGACTGGACGCGACCAAAACAATCTGAGTAAACCAGCTGCCATTTTGCATTCATCTCGACTTTCTCTCGGGTCTTAATTTCTCTCGACAGTTCCTCGGCTGGCTTTGTTCTCGATTATTGGCTCCAAATCTGAGATCCGGAAAATGAGGGAAACAACCGGAAAGTGGTGTAATTTCCGGGCGCTTTAATTATCTGACATTACATTTCTAGAAAAACAGCTTGCCAAATTCTGAGGTTGTGTGGATCAATTGCACTGTCTGACGAGTTTTTACATGTCTGTCTGAATATCTTTTGTGTGTATCTGCATGAATGTCTGTATGCATTTCTTGTTGTGTGTCTGCATGAATGTCTGTCTGACTGAATGTCATTTGTGTGTATCTGAATGAATGTCTTGCTGTCTAAATGATTATGTGTGTGTCTGCATGAATGTTTCCATTTCTGCCTGTATATCTATCTATGTATGTATGTATGTATCTATCTATCTATCTATCTATCTATCTATCTATCTATCTATCTATCTATCTATCTATCTATCTGTCTATCTATCTATCTATCTATCTATCTATCTATCTATCAAACTGTCTGTCTGTCTGTCTGTCTGTCTGTCGGTCTGCCTATCCGTCCAACCGTCCATTCGCCCTCCTGTCTGTCTGTCTGTCTGTCTGTCTGTCTGTCTGTCTGTCTGTCTGTCTGTCTGTCTGTCTGTCTGTCTCTGTCTATCTGTCTACCTGTCTGTCTGTCTGCCAAATCTCTCTCTCTCTCTCTCTTTGTCCGTTTCTCCGTCTGTACGTCTTTCTCTGTCCGTCGCTCTCTATCTGTCTCTCTCTGCCCGCCTCTCTCCCCGTCTCTCTGTGTCCGTATCTCTCTATCTGCCCGTCTCTCTCTGTCCATCTCTCTCTCTGTGGTCTCTCTGTCCGTCTCTCTCTGCCTGTCTCTCTCTGTCCATCTCTCTATCCATCCCTCTCTCTCTCTGTCCATTTCTTTGTTCGTCTCTCTCTCTCTCTCTATGCCCGACTCTCTCTGTCCATATCTCTGTCCGTCTCTCTCTCTGTCCGTTTCTCTGTCCGTCCCTCCCTATCCATCACCTCTGTCCGTCTCTCTCTCTGTCCGTCTCTCTGTCCGTATCTCTCTGCACATCTCTCTGTCTCCGTCTCTCTCTCCATCTCTCTCTGTCCGTCTCTCTCATTCCATCTCCTCCTGTGCGTCTCTAACTAACCGTCTCTCTATGTCCGTCTCTTTCATTCCATCGCTCTCTGTCCGTCTCTCTCTCTCTCTCTCTCTCTCTCTCTCTCTCTCTCTCTCTCGCTGTCCGTCTCTCTGTTTCCGTCTCTCTCATTTCATCTCACTGTGTCCGTCTCTCTCTCTCTGCCCGTCTCTCTCTGTCCGTCTCTCTCTGTACGCCTCGATCTTGCTCTATTTCTCTCTATCTCCCCTTCCTTATTCATAGGTCAGTCCGTCCATTTGCATAACCGTCCGTTCGTCGACTGTCTGCCTGTCTGTATTTCCGTCTTTCCGTTAGTCTATCCCTTCGTTCGTCTGGTCTGTCTACCCGTTTATCAATTTAACAACCTATCAATCAATTTGTGCATCCATCTATCTGTCTAACAATCTATAGATCAGTTAGATCATCGGCCGACCGACCGATCTGTCCATTGAAATCCATCCTTCCATCCATGTATGCAGCCATCTATCCACCAATCCTCTGGATCACCTTACACATATTACTACAGATATATCT
Source organism: Cepaea nemoralis (assembly GCA_014155875.1). Taxonomy (NCBI): domain Eukaryota; kingdom Metazoa; phylum Mollusca; class Gastropoda; order Stylommatophora; family Helicidae; genus Cepaea; species Cepaea nemoralis. The sequence continues at coordinate 22,630 of JACEFZ010012768.1, forward strand.
GTCAGATATAACCAACAACGACACACCATTCCACCAGACCAGCTTACATCCGCAGCCCTATTGTATCACTACAATTTGCTATCACTCTCTCCAAGTGACTCCCAGGCGACCTCGCACACTCTACACTTCCGACCACTCTCGAATGCCACCGACTGTCTGGATGCTCACTGTAATGTCAGGTTGGGAACTAATTATCTGCTAGTGCGTGCTTGTTAAAAAAGGGAGGGGGGAACCATGATAGAAGATGCTAGATAGACTGACATAATGGCCATGGAGGAACATCAACATCAGAAATGGTTGGCGGCACACGCGACAGGTGGCTGTAGAGAGACATGATCACAACGCCACAAGGCACCGGCACGGATTATAATAATAATAATAATAATAATATAATAATAAGAAGAAGAAGAAGAAGAAGAAGAAGAAGAAGAAGAAGAAGAAGAAGAAGAAGAAGAAGAAGAAGAAGAAGAAGAAGAAGAAGAAGGTGGAGGAGGAGGAGGAATAGGAGGAGAAGGAGAAGAAGAAGAAGAAGAAGAAGAAGAAGAAGAAGAAGAAGAAGAAGAAGAAGAAGAAGAAGAAGAAGAAGAAGAAGAAGAAGAATTTGAACACCCACTCCATCTTTGTGTATATATTTCTGGACCCCAACATGGAGGATAGGCATTTGAACGGTTAAGACCTCTGGAGTGTTTATGCTGGCGGCTACATTCACATTTTCCTCATGTTGGACTGATTGTGCATGGTTCCTTCGCCCTGCTACTGAGTTGAGTCCGTGGTGCGACACTGTGAGCTGTGAATTTCGTGTGGAATGCTATTACATATGTCCGCGGTTGGCTGTAGCGTGAACGGCATGTTCGGAATAATGGCGGCCCGCCTGTCGTTGAATCTTATGCAGTAATGTGTGTTTCCTGGTTTTCTAGTAACTGCCGCTTCCATCGGCGATGAACTGTATTTTAATGACGGATTTTTGTCTTTGCATTCTGCCAGCGCCATTATATATAATATACCTTTGCGGGTTTGTGGTTTGTCGATACTCCTGTCTATTCCACTTTTCACATTGGGCATTGAGGAGCATGTTGTGCGATATTCACTTTCACAGGAACAGAGCATAATGGGGACTACACGTTGCCGTGTAGTTGGAACCGCTACTAATGACTAATAACTAATATCATTCGTCGTCATATTTTAAAACCCTGTTCTTTTTCCGCAGAACGATCCAGAAAAATACCAATGATCCAAGAGGTGAAGAAAAGACGCTGGAATTGGGCAGGTCAAGAATTGCGAAAACCCGATAATAGTATAAATAGAAAAGCTTTAGTCTGGAAACCACAGTGCAGCAGAAATAGAGGAAGAACTATAAACTCAGGGATAATGTAAGTAGAAAAGGAAATAAACACTATGCCCAGCGCACTGCATGGAATATGTAAAGAAAAGAGGACATGGAGTGAGTTGGTGCCTCAGTTGAGATAGACGGCAAATGAAGAAGAATCAGAAGAAGGAGAAGAAGAAAAGAGGATACTGACATTTCCTGTTGTATTCTTATTTTGATATCTCTATATGTTTCCAAATATTGGACTTATTGTAAACGAACATGCAAATAAGTTATCTGTTCCGTCTTTGACGTCTTTGTAAAAAGCAAGAACAAACAACTAACTTATCTGTCCCCTTTCTTTGACTTCATTGTAGGAGGCAAGAACATACACCAATCTTATCTGACCACATCTTTGACTTCATTGTATAAGAACACACAATTAACTTATCTGTTATCACATCTGTGACTTTATTGTAAAAGAACTTAGAACTAACATATATGTACCCCCATCTTTGACTTAATTGTAAAAGAACTTACAACTAACTTATCTGTTCCCCATCTTTGACTTCATTATAAAAGACACGAATATACAACTAACTTATCTGTCCCCCTTATGTGATTTCAATGTAAAAGAACATACAACAAACGTTTCTGTCCCCCATCTTTGACTTCATTGTAAAAGAACATACATCTAACTTATCTCTACTCCATCTTTGACTTATTTGTAAAAGAACATACAACGAACTTATCTGTCCTCCATATGCGTCTTCATTGTGAAAGAACATAGAACTGACGTATCTGTCCCAAATCTTTGACTGTACTATAGAAGGCAAGAACATACAACAAACTTATCTGTCCCCTATCTTTGACTTCATTGTAGAAGGCATGAACATACAACCAACTTATCAGTCCCACATCTTTGACGTCATTCTAGAAGAACATTCAACTAACTTATCTGTCCCACATCTTTGACGTCATTCTAGAAGAACATTCAACTAACATATATGTTCCCCCATCTTTGATTTCATTGTGAAAGAACATACAAGTAACATATATGTTTCCCTATCTTGGACTTCATCGTAAAAGAACACACAATTAACATATGTATTCCCCCATCATTGACTTTATTGTAAAGAACATACAAACTAACTTATCTATCCCCCATCTTTGACTTCATTGTAAAAGAACATACAACAAACTTATCTGTCCCCTATCTTTGACTTCATTGTAGAAGGCACGAACATACAACTAAATTATCTGTCCCACATCTTTGACGTTATTCTAGAAGAACATACAGCTAACTTATGTCCCACATCTTTGACGTCATTCTAGAAGGCACGAATATACTACTAACTTATATGTCCCACATCATTGACGTGATTGCAGAAGGCACGAAAATACAACTAACGTATCTGTCCCACATCTTTGACGTGATTGTAGAAGGCACGAACATACAACTAACTTATATGTCCCACATCTTTGACTTCATTCTAGAAGAACATACAACTAAATTATCTGTCCCACATCTTTAACTTCATTCTGGAAGAACATACAACTAAATTATATGTCCCGTATCTTTGACTTCATTCTAGAAGAACATACAACTAAATTATATGTCACACATCTTTGACTTCATTCTAGAAGAACATACAACTAACTTATCTGTCCCACATCTTAGACTTCATTGTAAAATAACATACAACTAACAAATATGTTCCCCAAACTTTCACTTCATTCTGAAAGAACATACAAGTAATATATATGTTTCTCCATCTTTGACTTCATTGTAGAAGGCACGAACATACAACTAAATTATATGTCCCACATCTTTGACGTCATTCTAGAAGAACATACAACTAAATTATCTGTCCCACATCTTTGACGTCATTCTAGAAGAACATACAGCTAACTTATGTCCCACATCTTTGACGTTATTCTAGAAGGCACGAATATACAACTAACTTATATGTCCCACATCTTTGACGTGATTGCAGAAGGCACGAAAATACAACTAACTTATGTCCCACATCTTTGACGTCATTCTAGAAGGCACGAAAATACAACTAACTTATGTCCCACATCTTTGACGTCATTCTAGAAGGCACGAATATACAACTAACTTATATGTCCCACATCTTTGACTTCATTGTAAAATAACATACAACTAACAAATATGTTCCCCAAACTTTGACTTCATTCTGAAAGAACATACAAGTAATATATATGTTTCTCCATCTTTGACTTCATCGTAAAAGAACATACAACTAACATACATATTCCCTTACCATTGACTTTATTGTAAAGAACATACAAACTAACTTATCTATACCCCATCTTTGACTTCATTGCAAAAGGACATACAAAATAACTTATCTATCCCCCATCTTTGACTTCATTGTAAAAGAACATAAATCTAACATATCTGTTTCCCATCTTTGACTTCATTGTAAAAGAAAGAATATACAACTAACATATCTGTCCCCATATGTGATTTCATTGTGAAAGAAAGAATATACAACTAACATATCTGTCCCCATATGTGATTTCATTGTGAAAGAACATACAACTAACATATCTGTTTCCCATCTTTGAATTCATTGTAAAAGAACATGCAACTAACGTATCTGTCATTCATCTTTAAATTTATTGTATAAGGCAGGAAAATAGAACTAACATATCTGCCCCCCCCCCCAGTTTTTACTTCACTGTAAATGACCATACACCTAACTTATCTGTCCCTCATCTTTGACTTTATTGCAAGAGCCAAGAACATATGACTATCTTATATGATCCCCATATGTGACTTCATTCTAAAAGTACATAGAACTTACTTATCTGTCCTCCATCTTTGACTTCAATGTAAAAGAACATACAACTAATATATCTGTCTCCATTCTTTAACTTCATTGTAAAAGAACATACAACTAACATATTTGTCCCCCATTTTGTTTATTTCATTGTAAAAGAGCATATACTTAACTTATCTTCCCCCAATCTTTGACATCACTGTAAAAAATAACAACAACAACATACAACTAACTTATTTTCATCCATTTGTGACTTCGTGTTAAAAGAACATACAACTAACTCATCTGTCCCTATCTTTGACTTCATTGTACAAGAACATACAGATAACTTATCTGCCCCCTATTGTTGACTCTATTTTACAAGGCTGGAACACAGAACTAACTTATCTGTCCACAGTATGTGACTTCATGGTAAAAGTACATACAACTAACTTTTATGTCCCCATCTTTGACTTAACTGTAAAAAGCAAGAACAAACAACTAACTCATCTGTCCCCATCTTTGATTTCATTACTATGGGCAGTATACAACATCATAAAGCTGGTTTTCTGACTTCTATAGAAAGGGATCCGTTCCAATAATAATCAAAAGCTAATAGAAAATCCTGAAAGCAGCAGACAGACAAACACACAAACACTCATACAAACTCGCACTTGTGAAATAACGTCATGTTTCTCACATCCACCGACAGACAACTCAGCCTTAAAATAAATACTGAATATCGAGTTACTCCTCTTAGCTTCCGCGAGACACCGGAATTGAATTGCTCGCAGGCAGGGAATGATGGGTTATCGAGAGAAAATCAAGATGGCTTCCTGGCAACTCATGGTTCATCTCGTACGTCAGTTGAGATGTACTCGAATTGTAGATTTGAGGAAACAGAAGCTGCGTTCTCACACAGGACAGCGTACTGCCCGCGGTTTAAAAGCTTCCGTGCCGTCACTTTCATTGACATAGCCAGACGCTGAAGATCAATCAATGCACAGAAATGTATTACCATTCTTTTCATGTCTCATGGGTTTCTTAGCATTAGGGAAGATATAAATGTAAATTCTTAAGTACTGATTGTCTGTCATAGAATTAAATACAAGAAGAAGACAACAAAAGACATAACTGACAATAGAACTGTTTAAAACAGTTTTGTTAGTTTAGTTTAGTCGACGGATCAACATGACGGCACACGGGTGTAACCCATAAGTGCTCCATTCTACTCCTAACTCAAGCCTGAGTCCGGAGAATCTCTGCTCAGTGCACGAACTCCGTAGCACCGGCGAGGATCCTGAAATACGTTGGGTAGATTTTTAACTCGAAATTTTGCCCGGGCAGCGCCGTTAGGCTACTCTTTTTCGATTTTCAACTTCCAAGGGATTTTTACGTGCACAACAATACACACGGGCGTCCGATCTCACTACCCAGAGACCAGGGGAAATTTTGTTACTAGAAGACCGCGTGAAAAAATCCCAGCCCTCACCGTAGCTTGAACACGTGACCTCCAGCACTCGAGGTGGACACCATACCTGGAGACCACTCGGCAACGTGTGTTTAAAACGGTAGTGTTGCACCGTAGTGTTTTAGTGTATAAATAAACAATAGATTGTACACTTTATTGCCTGGCATATTTCGCTTCATCTCGTGAGGTGCACACTGCACAACATTCACCAAAGCATTTAGATAAATCATTCAAGCTACAACAATCTTACTCTGACAGTGATTTAAATTGTATGCAACGATTACTGTTTGAATATATGTGTTGTACTAGGCGGCTTCACAAGAAAATCTTGAATGTTTTGTGGTTTTTTGTTTTTTGTTTTTGTTTTTATTGTTCGGGTGAATATATTCTGAAAAAGAAAAGACGAAATGTATCATTTTTTGATTTAGTCACCACTGCGTTCAAACCTTAACCCAGCGCCGATAAAGTGTCTGATTTCCTATAGGAAGAAAAAGAAAATACGTATATATATATATTGGCACCTTGCCGTCTTGACAGACGATAGTTTGTGCTTTACAAAGGCATAATAACTTTTACCTATGGCGGTAGCGAATGTGACTGATAAGGCCAATTTGCGCTGTAAATGTCTGTTCACAGTGGGTGCATGTGAACACGTGGTCATTTCCACCATCATGCACCACCTTACGTCTCACACGCTCGGCGTGTGACTTATCTGCAATAATTTTCTCCTTTGTCTTTATTCCATTTCTGATGTTTGCCCTCCATGCAACACGTTCAGCGGCGACTTGCTCCCAATGTGCATTATCAATGCCTGTATCAATCATGTCCCGCTTATACACATCTTTGTATCGTAGTAGAGGCCGACCCTGAGATCTCTTACCCATCTGTAATTCACCAAAAAAGATGTCCTTTGGTATTCTACCATCATCCATCCTCCTAACATGTCCTATCCATCTAAGTCTACGAAGACTGAGCATGGAATAAACCGTCACACAACCTGATCTTTCCAATACTTCAGTATTTGTGATTTTGTCTTGCCACTTAATACCAAGAATTCTTCGCAGACATCCGCATATGAAAGCTGTTTAAACGTTTCTCTTGGTGTGAGTAAGTTGTCCAGGTTTCACTGCCATAAAGAAGAGTACTAAGGACACAGGCTTGATAGACAAGGACTTTTGTTTTGGCAGTAAGCTTCCTGTTCTCCCAGACTCTTTTTCTTAACCTGTTCATTGTTGTTGCTGCCTTACCAATCCGGATGTTGATTTCCTTATCTAGGGATAATTTGTTATTTACCACTGATCCTAGATATGTAAAATGGTCTACCGTCTCTAGTTCGGCGTCGTCAATAAAGGTTGATGGTACCCCATGTTCACCTTGTGACATAATCTGTTGTCTTCTTTTTGCTAATTGTTAAACCAAATTCAGAACAAGCATTGGAGAATGCAGATAGTAGACATTGCAATTCTTCCTCAGAGTGGGTCGTAACTGCAGCATCATCTGCATAAAGCAACTCACTGATCAGTACCCTCCTAATTTTGGTCTTGGCCTTCAATCTCTGAGCATTGTAGAGGCCGCCATCTGAGCGTAAGTGAATGTATATACCACCATCCTGATCACGAAAGGCATATTTCAGTAGAAGTGAAAAGTATATTCCAAAGAGGGTGGGAGCTAGTACACAACCTTGCTTAACTCTTGATTTCAAACTCTTCAGAAGTTGCAACATCAAACTTGATTATACCCTTCATGCTTGTGTGGAACGATTCCACAATGGACAGAAGAGTTGGTGGGCAGCCAATCTTCTTTAGTGCCTTGAACAGACCCTCACGACTGACCAAATCAAATGCCTTTGTGAGGTCGATGAAGGCAATAAACAGTGGTTGATTCTGTTCACGGCATATTTCTTGCATTTGTCGCAATGAGAATATCATATCAATAGTAGACCGGTTCTGTCGAAAGCCACACTGTGATTCGGGGTAGACTTGATCTCCTAGGACTTGAAGTCTGCGCAGAACAATTCTGGCAAATACTTTTCCAACAATACACAGAAGTGAGATACCCCTATAGTTGTTGCAGTCGCTTCGATCGCCCTTGTTCTTGTACAGTGTTATGATGCTTGAATCTTTGAAATCCTGTGGACTTGTCCTTCTCGCCAGCATAGCTCTATTAGCTGGTGGATCTGTAGAGTGAGTGTGTCTTGCCCACTCCTGATAACCTTATTGGAATCCCATCCTTACATGGAGCCGTGCCAGATGCAAGTTTATTTATAGCACGCTTAACTTCTGTTATGGTGGGAAGTGTGTCCAGGTGGTCAAGAGTTGGTAGAGCCTCTATGGCGTTGAGGGCATCATCCGCTAGTTTGGTCTCACTTGAGTAAAGCTCCAAATAGTGCTCTACCCATCTGTCCATCTGCTGTTTCTTATCAGTGATGATTTCTCCAGTCAAGGTTTTCAATGGTGCACTTCTTTTGATCATTGGACCACAGGCTTTCTTTATTCCTTCATACATGCTTCTGATGTTTCCCTTATCACTTGCGATTTGAATGGACTCACATAACTTGATCCAATAATCATGTGCACACTGCCTGGCAGCCTTTTGCACATCCTTCCTAGATTGCCTTAGCTCACTCAGAGTGTTACGCGTTGATCTTTCCTTGTTTCTTAAGAGAGCTATTCTTCTTCTTATCAATCAAGGGCTGCAGAGTCTCAGCTGTTTGCCGCAAACCAGTCCTGCCTCTTATGATCCACAGTGCCATAAACCCCTACGGCAGTTTTATAAAGAGTTTCCTTAATTTGACCCCACATTTCATTTACTGTACAATTTTGTGGTGTATCAGTGAAAGCGTCTTCAAGTTGCTGTTGATACTGAAAGCACTTTTCAGGATCGTGAGTGTTAATAATATTAATCCTGGGGCTAGATTTGTGCTTTAGCTGTGTAGATTCTCTTTGGTCTCAGTCTAACCCTTGCAACAACCAAAGAATGATCCGTATCACAGTCAGCACTGTGGTAACTTCGAGTCAATGATATATGGTTCAGATGTTGTCTCCGTGTGATGATGAAGTCCAGCTGGTGCCAATGGCCGGATCTTGGATGTTTCCATGTGACCTTATGCATCTCTTTTGTTTTAAAAAAGGAGTTTGTAATACATAGGTCATTACTGGTGCAATGCTCCAGCAGCCTTTGCCCATTTTCATTCATGCGACCGATGTTGTATTTTCCAAGGCACACTGGCCATGAACTCGAGTCCTTGCCCACACGAGCATTGAAATCACCGAGCATATAAATGTAGTCATATTTTGGAACTGCCTTGATCACGGAGTCTAACTCCTCATAGAACGAATCCTTCACATCATCAGAGGAATCGAGTGTCGGTGCATATGCAGTAATAATGGTGGCAAAACCACAAGATGTTGCCAAGCGCAGGGATAATAGTCTTTCATTTCCTCCTGCTGGAATTTCAATCATTCCCAGTAGCGAATTCTTCACTGCAAAGCCCACACCGTGTTGTCTTTTTTCTGCCTGCCCTCTACCCTTCCACAAAAAGGAGTAATTGTTTTCCATGAGTGACCCTTCCTCAGCGAGGCGAGTCTCCTACAGGCCAGCAATATCAATGTTAAGGCGATTGAGTTCGGCATCAATCACAGCCGTTTTTCTCACATCGCGAATATTGGTCAAGTCAGTGGAAAATCCTGGACACATGATTCTCACGTTCCAGGTTGCAAGCCGTAGCTTGAGGTTTCTATTTTTGTTTTTATTTGTACCTGGTGCATTGGGTTTACAGCCTGCGATTCAGATTTTGTCCTAGCCCCAAGCACCCATTGAAGCAGGCAGGCTGTAGCGGATCAGCACCCAACTGGCCGGGGGCTGCCCAACTTGAGGCGGGCGGTAGCTGATCAGTGACACCTGTATGTGTCTCCCACCGTCAGAGGCAACGCGTGGCGCCCCATGTCTACGCCAATTGACAGGGACTTATAACCCATAACAGTTGCCTCTCGCTTTGATTCCGAGACCAGTTAAGACCAGGGATGGAGTTATTGCCTCTCCATAGCACAAAGCCTGGGCTAAAATATAGAGATCATGTGTTGCCCATGCAGCATGATCCCTCTCTCGGCCTGCCTAGTTCACTCCAGAGGAAAGGTAACACCCCTACATCTGGAACAAGACAAGCTGCAGAAGCTGACGGATCAGCAAAGCAATGCTCTAACTTTCCGCCTGTCGGAGCTTCGATCCTAGACCAGCCGCTAACCAAGACTTAGGGCCTGGTCTGCCCTGCCACGACATTTTGTCTTTAGCTTGCATTTCCTCGCACCAGGGTAAGGCCTGTACCTCCCAATTGCGCTCTTCCGCCCGAAGCCGTTGGCACAATGTGGGGTGTCGGGTTTGGTAAGCGCCGCCCAACGTTCGGCGCTAACAGAAAGCAGGTAGTACCGTCTACTGTTATACGGTAGCTCAGTCATATCTGACTAAGACCGGACACAAAGTAAATAGTCAAGTTAATAGTAAATGGTAAAGTAAAGAGGTCAAGTTAATAGTAAATGGTAAAGTAAAGGGTAAATTAAATAGTAAAGTAGAGGATCAAGTAAAGTGTTAAGTAAATAGTAAAGAAAATGGTAAAGTAAACGGTAAAGTAAACAATAAAATAAACATGGTAAAATGGTAAAACAATGCATTGATACTGATGTTATTGTTCTTGATTATCCTTATAAAAGGTGCATGGATGAACTAATGTATCAAAGAGCCAGATAAGCAGGGCGTGCCCAATTCTTAGCGCTTTGAAAATAAAAGTCTTTCTTTCGTTCCTTATGTCGGTCTGTTTTTCGTCTCACTGACCTATTCTGCCTCTCTTATACTTTCTATGTGTGTGTGTGTGTGTGTGTGCGTGCGTGCGTGCGTGCGTGCGTGCGTGCGTGCGTGCGTGCGCGCGCGCGCCTCAGTTTCTTTCTTTCTTTCTTTTTGTCTGTCTGTCCGTCCATCCGTCCGTCCGTCTTTGTCTATGTCTTTGCCTGGTGTGTGAAAACCCCATGGCATTATTTGCATTCACCCAGGTCTGTCACTCCCCTCTCGTGACCTGGTCAAGGGATGGTGGTTCCTGCCTCCCGTGTCTGCCATCACTTTACCCAATCTTGTCATCTCTCACATAGCCATCATTACTCACTGGCTCGCCCAGCTGGACATCCTTGTGGCAAAGATACCAGCACGCAAACCCCATACATTTCCGCATAGGAGGTCAGGACACCGATGCTTTTACTCATGTCTATTATTTTGAACAGAATCGGAATGTCTAAAGCCATATAATCATCATCATTATCATCAGCAGCAGCAACAGCATAATTTATCATTATCAGCAGCAGCTTCATTTATCAGCATTGTCATTATCAGCATCAGCATAATCAATTATCATCATTATTAGCATCATTCATCATTCATTCATCATCATCATCATCATCATCATCATCATCATCATCATCATCATCATCATCATCATCATCATCATCACCATCATCATCATCATCATCATCATCATCATCATCATCATCATCATCATCATCATCATCATCACCATCATCATCATCATCACCATCATCATCATCATCATCATCATCATCATCATCATCATCATCATCATCATCATCACCATCATCATCACCATCATCATCATCATCACCATCATCATCATCAACAACAACACCAACAACATCATAATCAGCAGCAGCAGTAGCATTTATTATCATCATCGTCATTATCTGCAGCATCGTTTGTCATCATCATAAGCATCATAATCATCAGCAGCATTTAGCAGCTGCAGCATTTATCATCATAATCATCAGCAGCATTTAGCAGCTGCAGCATTTATCATCATAATCATCAGCAGCATTTAGCAGCTGCAGCATTTATCATCATAATCATCAGCAGCATTTAGCAGCTGCAGCATTTATCATCATCACCAGCAACATCATCATCATCATCATCAGCAGCAAGATAATTTATCATCATCATTATCATTCATCAGCACTAGCAGCATCATTTAACATCATCATCAGCAGCAGCAGTTTCATTTATCATCATTTACAGCATCATCTATCACCATCGGTCGCAGCATCAGCATCAATTATCACCTTTCCATTGAAAGTTGGTAGCTATAGGTCTTCATCTATGCCTTGACATTGAATTCACTCAGACTTCTCTCGGTATTGAAAGTTGGTAGCTATAGGTCTTCATCTATGCCTTGACATTGAATTCACTCAGACTTCTCTCGGTATTGAAAGTTGGTAGCTATAGGTCTTCATCTATGCCTTGACATTGAATTCACTCAGACTTCTCTCGGTATTGAAAGTCGGTAGCTATAGGTCTTCATCTATGCCTTGACATTGAATTCACTCAGACTTCTCTCGGTATTGAAAGTTGGTAGCTATAGGTCTTCATCTGTGCCTTGACATTGAATTCACTCAGACGTCTCTCGGTATTGAAAGTTGGTAGCTATAGGTCTTCATCTATGCCTTGACATTGAATTCACTCAGACGTCTCTCGGTATTGAAAGTTGGTAGCTCACCGTCTTTAAAACTCTCTGTCCTGCGTCTTGATATTGCATACATTCAGACTTCTCTCTGCCCATCGCCTGATTTCGTCACTCATTTGTTATTATCGTATATAATTATCAACAAAAAAGGAATGTCAAAGGCTTTATCATCATCATCATCATCATCATCATCATCATCATCATCATCATCATCATCATCATCATCATCATCATCATCTGGTGCCATCTCCGCATTGAAGGTCAGCAGTTAATAGCCTTCAGCACACACGGCCCCACGTTTTGATGTTGCATTCTTTCTGACGTTTGTCAATCTATCGCTTGATTCTGTCTCCCACGTGTGCCGTTGTCTTCCACTTGCACGCTTCTACCCCACCTGTCCCTCCGGAACATTCGTGAACATTTCATGACGCTGGGTCAATACTTCCAAGTGTTCATAATGAAACAACTGCTGCTAAAAGTTTTATTTCCATCTTCCCCTATTTACAGTTAGTTGCATATCCTTTACATATCGTCGCAGTCAACCCCAGCATTTTTTTGGTTGTTTGTGATTTCTTGGCAAGTTTACTTTCAGTAGTTTGTCATTTCTGTCTGCAACGAACAGCACTCATATAAGTTAATCAAAGACCAACTCAAGGCTGTCGGCTGCCAAATCGCCTGCAGATGTGTAACGAATGCGGTATGCGGGATTTCGAACTGCGTCTGTAACGCCTTCGCCATAGAGCGGGTCGAAGGTCTCAAAATCCCCATAAATTACTTGCATGGAAGCTAAATCCACTAAACAGTTAAATTAGGAAACGAGTAGATTAATTAGTATAGTGATATAGCAGGGCAATCAATCGGATATTCAATATAAACACCACATGCTGGCTGCATTGACTGGAATTAGTCCATCTGAATGTATGAATGAAGTCTGATATCGTACTCGGCGCAATGAGTGTTGAGTACTAGAATGTTATGTTAGGGATGTGTTATGTTATGTTGTGTTAAGGTATGTTATGTTATGTTGTGTTGTGGTGTGGTGTGGCGTGGGGCGGTTCGGTGCTGTGCCTTGTGTTGTGCTGTGTTGTATTGTGTTGTGTTGCTGTGTTATGCTCTGCTATGACTATCGACATCCACACACACTAGATGTCCTCATGACTACTCAGTTCTCCCATGCAGCAGCCATCTCTTACTATCTATTCTCAATGTTCCCATGAGGAGTTGGGTGTAATGTCTCCTCTCTCGTCCTCAAAGACGGCAGCGACGTGCTTGGCCAGGTCTCATCCCAAATCGTGTAAGAATATCAGAGCAGTATGTGCCAATGTTAGTTTTGTAACGCTCCCCATGATGCTTTATATGCGACTAATATGACCACTGAACCGGCTTCTTTAGCTATGGTTATAATTAAGGTGGTTCATAGTGTGATCTCATCTTTTCCTGGTCCTTTGTAAGTTAGATGACTGCCACTGATGCATGCCCGGCAGGGGTTCACTTTGTCTTTGTCGTGCATTAAATTCCTTCGTTGACGACATCTTCAATGCTTGCCCCGTTGCTAATAGCTAGAACAATTAGGACTTATTCTGGACGTAAAGAACTATGTCAATGCTTGCCTTGTTGCTAATAGCTAGAAAAATTAGGACTTATTCTGGACGTAAAGAACTATGTTACACTCAGTAAGGCATATTGCACACGTGAAACAAGACTCCATATTTTGTTATCGACGAACCGGGACACCTTGGGTGATGGGGGACAGTATCACAACCGCGGCTGTCACAGTCTTGTGTTTACTCGCAATCAGGCAACGTCATCCGTACTTCAAATAACTTCAGCTCGTACAGATGTTTTTATACGGAGTTTATTTCAGGCAAGCCTGACAATCAAACAAGGCGTTATCTGCCTGACACATCAATATAATAATCGCCACTCGACACACAATATATAGATTCACATCATCAAACATGATCACTCTCTCGTTAACATCGCATGCGTTCACAACAATAGATAATGGCTTCAGAACAACACTACGTCCAGTCGGAAGGCCGTCCTGTCCCTGTCTGAAGCAGCTCAGGTTGTTGCTTGCCTACGTGGTCAAAACTCCCTCGTGGGGTTCGCAACTCTGCGTGCCGTTCTCTTTGCACGCAGCAATGTCGTCTTAGCACTCGTTACCCTCTAAAGTTCTATTCTAGTTTACGTCGTCACGGTATTCCCCGTGACCTATTGTACCCGCCCCTGTTCCCGGGTCGGTCCTTCTGTTGTCCTAACTATAACACATTAGTGTCCCCACCCGAGTCTAGTCTTATTACTGTTCTTATGTCTTAGCTTGGGTCTGTCTATACCTTTATAGAGGTCCTGTCCCTATGTCCTATTAGTTCTTGCCCCTCTTCTGTCACTAGTCGGTCCTGCTATAATCCAACACCTTGACAGCGGCCTTTACTTCTCGGGACATTTTCTGGTGTAAAATGTAGGCTTAGTCGACCTGCTAGCCCAGATCAATTTTAATCATTCAAATCCGCTTCAATATGAATCTAACTCAAAGCCTCCGGGCTGATAGACGAGAGCAAGCACTGTGTTACTGCGGCTGTCTTGTGAAAGGAAAGAACATTCTAGAAAACGATAATTATGGAGGGTGGTGTCCCGTGCTGGGGAAGAGAAGGATCGCAGCAGAGGGTCAAGAGACATTTCAAAAGATTATTATTTGGGCAACGATTTGCACAAGACAGGGCAGTGCATGAATGAATGAATAATAGCTGAATGCAATATTAACTGAATGCGTGATTTATAACTGAATGAATGACTACAGATGATAGCTGTTGGTCAACGACTTTCGAATGCATTAAGTAATACCAGGACTGCTACAAAGACAAACGAGCGGCATTAAAAAACACAGCAGCACTCTGCCAGCAACATGCTAATTTTCCGTTTATTAACGACAGAATAACGAATGAGAATGAAGATGCTGGACAGTTTTACATCATGACATGGAGGAACGTCAGTATCAGAAATGATTAGCAGTACAAGAGACAGAAAGCTGTGGAGTTACATGATCACAATCGCCATAACAGCTTGTACTATAAGAAGAAGACCGACAGAAACCAGTCAAACACCATAACTGAGAAAATTATGAATGGCACACGTGGAATAGAAATACATAAAGTAATGGACCCTTGTACGCTTCTTGTAATATCTGAATTGGCTGCTCCCTTCAGAAGTGGATAGTCCACATTATGTGGGCACATCACGAAAAGAGGAACATTGGAGTAGGTAATCACAAAGGGACAGTTCGAGACAGGAAGAGACGAAGAATGAGGATGCTGGACTCTTTGACATCAAATCATGGAGGAACATCTGTATCAGAAATGATTGACAGTTCGCGAGACAGACCATTATGGATAAACGTGATAACGAATGCTACTCGGCCTTGACTGTAAGAATAATATTGTGAAGGTAAATATATCCAAGCAATGAATCAAACCAGAATATTGACGGTAAGCAGACACGACGAGAAACATCTAATGGTAGTTGGAAATGGGCGGGCAGAAAAACTATGAAAAAGTCCTTCAAGGAACAAAATAAGCAGGTATGTACACTGATTAGAGAGAGAGGTTATGAAAATGGTCAAGATTTGGACACGTTATGAGGAGAAATGCACGAAAGTCTGATGACAAGCGCAAACTCTATGGGAAAAGAGCAAACGAAAGACAAATAGTTAACTACCCGAATGCCGTTGCTACATGGTACACGTGATAAACGTGAGAGATGGTGAAACATGACCGTCCACATTAATCGGCAAAGCACGTGACGGTGATATAACACTTTGATTTATGCTAAGAGACGCATCACCACGCATTGATGTTTCTCAAGTGCAGAAACGTTAATTCAGGTTAAGCAATTTCCCTATAGTCCTCACTAGACTGGCGTTTTCTCCACACAAGGATACCATCTCTGCTCCACACAAGGATACCATCTCTGCTCCACACAAGGATACCATCTCTGCTCCACACAAGGATACCATCTCTGCTCCACACAAGGATACCATCTCTACTCCACGGCTTCTACTGGAAGACGTGCTAGCCGACGCTACTTTGCCTGTCCCGCGGCTATGTGTCCGACTCCGCATTGAAACATATGTTTAAGTGGCTAGGGCTGCCAGGTCAACCGACCCTACACTCGGTCTCAAGAAATATCTAGGGAACTAAAGGTTACCTGTGTGATATTAACCACATCAAAACCTCCGCCCTTTTTTCCCTCCGATGTCGGATAAATTTAACCATTTCTGCGTCTAGCACCGTATGTAGCCGGTCTCTCTGGCTGAGGGGTTGAACACTTTCTCCGTAATCCCGTTTATCAGGCAGAGTCTCGTAGCGGGAGAGAACTGGGAGCGGTTCGACCCCCGCTGGTGACTTGCGGGATACTGAGCCGGCCGCTCAGAAAGCACAGGCAAACTACTGAGCGTAATCTTGCCAAGAATTCAACAGACAGCTGAAAGATGCTGCTGTTGACATCGATGTCCTGTAATGGATATGCAAAAAAAAAGAAAGAAAAAAGCACCGTATGATAGAAAACCTGAATGATTCTTTCACTTATACTATTGCTTCACCACTTAGTGAAAGGAATAATTGACACGGAAGAACATAACAGAACAGTGTATACAGCAGAACAGCCACTCTCAGCTTCCTTGATGAAGGATACCCACAGGACTTGTGGATCAGAGACTACCTACACAAGCGGGTCAGCACAACATGCTGTTGGAAATGGATGAGCAGAGGTTACATAGCATACCCAAATAATACTAGGGACACGGCCAGAGTACTAACAAGAAAGTAATGCCATAACTAACAGACATACTACAGGTTTGTCCGAAAAAGAAAGAACAACATAAGACGAAACAGAACAAGATGGGGAGGAGCATGGGTAGGAGGAGGACAAGAAAAAGAAGAAGAAGAAGAAGAAGAAGAAGAAGAAGAAGAAGAAGAAGAAGAAGAAGAAGAAGAAGAAGAAGAAGAAGAAGAAGAAGAAGAAGAAGAAGAAGAAGAAGAAGAAGAAGAAGAAGAAGAAGAAGAAGAAGACGAAGAAGAAGAGGTAGTAATAGTATGAGGAGAAGAGGAAGGGGGGATAGGAGGAGAAAAAGAAAAAGAAGAAGGATACCCTTTGAGGACCAAAAAAAAATGTACAGGTAATAGGAAACGCAACAACGTGCACATCCTCTACACAAACCCAAGCAACTAGGAAATAGCTGTTAAATGACAATCCCGCCTCAATTTTCAGCAGGAAAATGTAAGCCGTAGCAGACAATATTATTTACACGTGTGTGATGGAGACAGGCTTGCAATAGTAAAGCATGTCATCCTGTGTAGGTCACACGTGTACTGATAGAGGCATGATTAGTTCCTATTCTGTTCTTTATCTCTGTGATGCATCGCCCATCTGATATTATCCATGTGCCTAGATATCCACATATTCGGCACATGCCACATAATAACTTTATTTATTTCATTTGCACATTTAGGCACAATCTGTTTCTTACTTTTCACCATAACTTCTGTCTTTCATTTATTCAAGCTAAGGTCCATTATTTTAACTTTCTGCAACCACTGTAACTATCATTTTCGGTAATTCCTTCTGACGTGATTATGGATGATATAAATATCATCATCATCATCATCATCATCATCATCATCATCATCATCATCATCATCAATACCTAGTGTCCAAGCAGCTGGCGTAGGCGATCATGTCTCTGCAGAGATCTGGGTCTGTGGTGTTGTGGATCAACTCTGCTCTAGATATTCCTCCATGCCATCGTCTCAAACCATCCAGCATCATTTCTCTTTGTCTGCCTCTGCCTCTCTTCTCCATGATATTTCCACTAGTCATTATGTTCTCCATTAAGTCTCTTTCCATCACATGACCAAAGAAAGATGCTTGCCTTTTTCTTATTGTTATATATCATGTTTTAGTTTTGTTAGTCTCTTTCAGGCAATCGTTGTTAGTTACTCTGGCAGTCCAAGCATTTCGCAACATTCGTCTCAAGAACCACATTTCTGTATATCACACTTTTACTTCCCGTTTATGTACAATACAGATAACATCTGTATGATTTACTAAAAAGAAGAGGAATTTATTAAAAATTTGTCATAAAAGAATAAATAGTTAATTAATGTAAATTAGTTAATTAGTTACGTGTTCTATTACATAACGTCGCAATCAACCCCAGACTTTTTAAGTTAGATTTCTCGTTCAGAAAGCAATTTCTTTTTACTGAACGTAAAAGCACCTAAGAAATCATCCTGGGATTGGCAGTAACGTCCAGCAAAAGACATACAATTTTGTCACAAGCATAAACACTATGGAGGCCTTAACAAGCTCAACCGCCTATCCTCTATGTTGCCGAACAGGAAATCTATTGTTTTTAAAGACCTTAGAGAAGAGCCATAGCAACAGGGTTTGCGATTCTCTTTTTTCTGTTCACTATATCTCCTATTGGGGACGTCCTGTCTTGCTATCTGCTAAAGCTCGCTCCGTTTCCTCTTCTCTTCAGATTATTTATTCCTGTCTCCAATTCTCTTTCCTGTGTGTTAGGGTCTTCCTCATTTCGGCGCTGTTGTGAAAAAGTAACAAAAGTAATTTGCAATTCCGCAAGTCGCGTTCGAACACCGCTGCGTGCGATTTGGAAGCAGACCACATTGCATTGTTTTCCATACAGTGGTATTAGTGCCAGTCATTCAGAAAGCAATGGCAAACAACTGAAACTAAACTTGCGAAGACTTCATAGTCAGAAAATGCTGGGGTTGACTGCAACGTCCTGTAAATAATATACATCTAAATATTTAACTATTTTCGTGTGTATTCCAGTGTAGGAACGTTTTGTTATACTATATACGGGCTTTGTCAATTTGTGCCCTATTAATTTTACTTAGAAAACTAATGACAACTGGCAAAATTAATGGGAAAAGAGCAAGGGGGATGTGGATAGATAAATATATGGATGGCTTGGCCACATGGGTTAATCCAGGCAAGAACACAGTCCTGATCCACAACTCTGGTGAATCTGGTGAGATGGTGAACAATGACCGCCCACATTTATCGGCATGGCACATGATGATGATGATGTCCTATTCAATCCCATCATCTTTCCATCATCTCTTGATTCACTCAAATGGGCCTAGTTCTCTCCTTATAATGAGTATTAGTTATTATGTCTGGTTCTCTCCTTAAAATCAGCATGAGTTATTCAGTCATATAATTTTGGTCCTACTCTGATGGCGTAAAAGTAGGAAGAACAACTTGATATTACAACAACAAAAAATATGGCCCTACTATCATCAACACTTCAAAACAGAAAAGGCGCGGTAAGGAAAGAAGAAAACAAAATTACAGAATATGACTCCTAACGATAGTTCCATATGAATAAAAACAAACTCGAAAGCACTCAAAATACCGGACAGGACGTCAGAGTAGGACCATCGATTGGAGGACATTTTTTTTGTTTCAGATCTGGAAGCAGATATAACTCGATCATGCTGGGAAAAGATAGCTGTTTCCATCTTAACGTTCCCAGATATACTGTTGAATTTTATTACATGTTTCAAATGAAGCTCTATAGATATAACTGCAACAGATTGTCAAACCATAAATTAACAGAGCAGCGTAAGTAATTATTATTGCAAGGATAGAGTGTGTACCCAAATGCAACACCAATCTGAAATAAGCCAATGTAATTCAGTCAATGAGCGAACAGTAACGGCAGTCTGAAGATTGTTAATGAAGTTAAATATTGAATAGCCCAAGCAAATGCATCATTTTTAATATGAAGAATATTATCTGCAATGTATCTTTTTCAATGGTAAGAAGAGTGTTCTTAAGTGCTACATTGAACCAATCCTGATGTACAGAAGCGAATCATGGACAGTTATCAGGCATGTAAGGAATTATGTAAAATCTGAAGAGCAAAAAATAGGAGGAAATATATTAAATGTATACAAAGCAAAACGGCCGTACAGTCGTCAACAGCTGAAGACGGAAAAGACAAGTACGGGAAACAAAATGACAGAATATGACTCCCAATAATAGTTCCATATTTTAACAAATTTTTAAATCTAAAGCGCTGCAATTACCGAACAGGATATCCGAGAAGAGCCATCGATTAGGAGACGTATTTCGCATATGTGAGATCCAGATTTCACTGCATCATGCTGGGAAAGGATAGCCGTTTCCATCTCGAAGGTCCCTGATTTACAACTGAATTTTGTTAAATGTTTTAAAAGAGGCTGCATAGATATAATTGCAACAGAAAGTCAAAACAAACACAAGAATACCAGAAGTAATGGGTATTAAAAGGAAAGACTATAAACCCAAATACAACATCAAAGTGAATAAAACCAATCTGAAACAAGTCATTGTTTTTAAGTATCTGGGTACTTTAATAACAGCAGATGGAAGAGGTATTAAGGAAGTTAAATTTAGAATAGCATAAGCAAAGGCATCAAGCCACAAAGTGAAGAATATTCTCACCAATCTATCTTTGACAAAGTGAGAAACATAATTTCTAAGAGCCATTCTGAGCCAGTCCTGGTGTACAGAAGGGAGCCATGGACAATAGCAGACAAGAGCTGAAATATGTACAACATGAAGAGAATAGGAAGCAAAATACTAGATGTAAACAAAGCAAAATGGCCGTACCATCGTCAACATCCCAAGACAGAAAAAGCGAGTACAGAAAACACGATGACAGAATATGATTCCCAATAATAGTTCCATATGAATAAAAATCAAAAAAAGAACTCGAAAGCGCTCAAATTACAGAGCAGGACATTCGAGAAGAGCCATCGATTAGGACACGTTTTTAACAGATGTGAGAAGCAGATTTAACTTAACCATGCTGGGAAAGGATAGCTGCTTCCATCTTGAAGTTCCCAGATTGGGCAAAAATCGCTCTGTCCTGATTTCATGGAAGGCCGTGTTTGAATTATTTTAGACACAAGGAACTCCTGCAGTGTCTTTTATCGCGTATTAAAAGACGCCCCGAAGTGTCATTGTGTTTTCTTTTTCGTTCGTGTCTTAAAATGAATGTTAGTCTTGGGGCGTGTAGTGAGTTTTGGGGTGGGCAATTGCGTGTGGCCTGTGTTGTTAGCGGAACTCATATCGGAAACGATAGTAATACTGTAGCCTACCTTGCACGCGAAGAAGGCGCGCTGGCAAGTCCCTGAGAAAATGTTAGCTGTGAAAGATATTGGTCATGAATAAGTATACAGAGGGCATGTAGTAGGTTAGATCAGAACCTAGGCCCGATTGAGAGGCGGAGGAGGAGAGGAAGAAGGAGAAGGAGGTGGAGGAGAGGGAAGAAGAAGAAGAAGAAGAAGAAGAAGAAGAAGAAGAAGAAGAAGAAGAAGAAGAAGAAGAAGAAGAAGAAGAATGAAGAAACGAATGAACGAACGAACGAACGAACGAACGAATGAACAATCTTTATTTTCAAAGGGTTATGAATTGGGCACGCAGGCCCGTCTGACATTCTGCCCTTCTTCTTTCTTTCCTCTCGTACATTCTTTCATTCAACATCACTTATGAAGCAAATCTCTGACAACAAAGAACAATAAGCATTAAAATTTTTTTTTTTAAACATATGGGAATGTTTATTGGCTAGTTTGAGATAATTTACCCTTATTGTCTTTTTTGTTTGTTTATGGGGGAATGTAATCTGTACTGAGATAGTGTTCAAGCAGGTTGCCAATGTATGTATAATGATTGGTGGTGTCTTTGATTTCTTGCCGAAGATTGTTCCACAACTGAGCGGAAGTAGAAATGAGGAGGGCAGGAAGGGGAGGACGAGAGGAAAGGGAACAGCCAGAAGGACAAACAACAGCGTAGACGAGTGCGGAAGGGGCGGTGAAAGTGCACTAGATACAGGGATGTGTAATATCAGGAGGACATGGCGTTAGTTGCAGAAGATTGCAACAATTTGGGTATCGTCATTTGATTGAATACCCATGTTCTAATTGGGTTTAAGCACAGAAAAGAAGAATGTAAGAAGAATGTAAACCATATCTAAATATTTGCTGGCCGATAGACAGACGAATTAGCATAGTCAATAAATACAGAACGAACGAAACCAATTTTCAAAGTGTCACAAATTAGGTAACCAGTGCCAGACTTTAAGTACCTCTTCATTCTGCTTTGCCATGTACATATTATTGAACTTAACAGTAGGCATTAGGCTCACTATAACGGAGTGATGATAACAGTCAATGAACCAACGGTGAACTTTAAAAGATGAAGCAACGTGTGAGTTCAGAAAGCGAACACTGCTTTAATCCGGCAGCTGACATAAGTTACAATATACATCTTCTACTGTACTCTTGGAAGGCCTGTTGTTGCCAGGGCGGCATCTAAGATATATGTACCTAAGATGAAATTATTCAAACCTGTTCTGAGTTCGCCACAGTTGTTACTCTTCTGTACCTCTCCTTCTTTCGTTCACACCGGCTGCCTTTGCTGTCACATTCATCCGATCCTGTCTAGGTTCTGCCCGCCGTTCTTGGATCCACGCCGTTACTAATCTTCGGTGATATACTTCTAGCTTTTATTCATTTGATAGCCAGCCACTGCTACATTGCCAACCAATCGATAGTCACATCAATTTGTTTGAGAATTCCTATGCACGACCTTTCATCTTGGTAACCCCACAACGTATGTTTTTGTTGTCAAGATTACGTCGGCGTGACGTTTCACATTGTTAACTTGTGTCCCTTAGTTTTCCTGCACTTTTGTCATCTAGACTTCTTCACATCCTTCCTATGACGTAATTCGGGCACCTACCCTGTGGCAGTATGCCCCCTCCTTTAAATGATGTAATCATTTATCTACCTTGCGATTACCAATCCTGCCCAATAGCAGTGCCGACATCATGAGTCATATACAATGCTAAGTACGACGTTATGGCCTCCTATTAATTATCCACAAAAATGAAAAATATCATATGACGGGCACGCCCCCTAGTCTACAATCTCACGGTAGACGTCGTGTAGCCAGCCTATAGGAAGGCTGTACTAACTAATTATACAAATTAGTCCCTTACATGTCCATTTGGACAAGTGTCCTCACTCTGGGTCAAAACCCGGAGTTGGGGACGTGGGTAAACAACAGGTACCAAGTCGTCAATATCAGTGAACGCTCTATAATTGTTGCTGACTTATATATCCACAGGTGTGTGTATCGCATATATAAGGCATATATAGGTGAGGTATTCCGCCTTCGTTGTCGATATAGTGCAATCGTATGAACTCTGAGATTTATCTATCATTGACCTGTTGACCATCAACGAATTTAATTTGTGTGTAATGCAATGGCCTTCTTCTCTATGTGTGGCGCGATCATACAGAAGCGTACCATTCTAATGATTATATCAGCATATGTTAACGGCAATGAATATAATAATCTAATTAAAAACACTTATTAACTAATTAACGTTCATAACGAACGAACATAAACCTTCAATTATACTAAATTTAACTATTGTGAATACTCTAATTACCTATTTGCATGCATGATAAATAATAATAATATAATGTTTGTATCACTGATAATACTATATCACCATATATAACTGTTTATCATTTCATTAATTTGTTCAATGTTATTATGGTGTCACACAATAGTGTCAATATAATTATACCTAACTATATATCATAAACATCTATATACTCAATCTTTGAATACTCGACTCTTGAAAGTTCGCTGACTATACATAATCAAATCGGACAATCATTCCAGTATACGACGTATGTGGAAAATTAGTAATTCCATCCTGCCGCATCTCATGTCACTTCATCATGTCTCTGCAAACAATGAAAAAATAAACATATGTATATATCTGACTAACACTATGTAACATAATTTGTTGGTTGCTTTGCAAATTGCTATCTAATCAGGTGCATCTGTAATAAAATCTATCGCCTAAATACTCTATGAACGAATACCGATAAACATTAAGAAACAAAAGAACAACTGCGTACAAGACCTACAGACCTGTAGTCGACTAAGAGGATCTGCCAAGTTATTATCCTTTCCAGGAATGTGACAGATATCAAACTCATAGTCTTGCAACAGAAGTCACCATATATGAATTCTAGAGTTCTTAGGATGACCAGATTTAAAGATCTGCAAAGGTTTGTTATCAGACAGAACCAGAAATTTCCTCCCAAGGAGATATCTTGAGAATTTCTCAATACTCGTAATTAAAGCTAAAGTTTCAAGTTCAGTGATAGCAAATTCTGTGTGTATCTGATAACTTCTTACTGAAATAAAGAATAGGATGTAACTTTCCGTCATGTAACTGAAGTAACACCGCTGAAATTGCATGAAAACTCGCGTCTGTTTGTGGTACGAAATCCTTCGAAATATCAGGTAGTTTCAGAATAGGATATGTACTAAATAGAGTTTTGATCTGCTATAAAAGTTTGTTATGATCCTCTGTCCAGACTATTTTCGTAGGCTGACCTTTCTTTAGCAGTTCAGAAAATGTTGCTGTCATATCAGCAAAATTAGGAATACATTTCTGATAGTAATTAACCAGACCCAACAGACTTCTTAGTTCCTTTTTAGTAGTTGGAGGTTTGATGTTGAGAATTTTGGTAACTACTTGTGGATCTGTTTTACGAAACCCATCAGAAATTATATGACCAAGGAATTGTATTTAAGTAAAAACCTATTTCAATCTTGCTTGGCTTAGCTTTAAGGCCGTGTTGTTTTGTTCTCTGAAATGCTTGTTTTAGAATTTTAAAATGTGTCTCTATGTCTTTAGTATGGATACAGATATCCATATACGTAGCAACGTTAGAAATGCCATGGGGCAATCTCCTCATCATGCGCATAAATGTGCTAGGTGCATTCTGTAAACCGAATGGAAGATATGCCCATTCATATAGACCTAATGGAGTACTAAAAGCTGTGATATGCATGGAATCTTCATCCATAGGGATTTGCCAATATCCCTTGGCAAGATTAATCTTTGAAAAGAGTTTTGAGTTTGCCATGCTTTCGATCAATTCATCAATATTTGGCATTGGTTCTGTATCAAGTAGTGTTAATACGTTAACTTTTCTGTAATCAATGCATATACGCAATGAACCATCTTTCTTTTTCACTATTACTACCTGAGAACAGTAGTTGGAAATTGATTTTCTAATAATACCACTTTGATCTAGTTCCGATATTTCTGCTGTAACCTTCTCTAGATAATGTATCGGAATAGGATATGGTTTAACATTTACCGGAATATCAGAGAGTAATGTGATTTTGTGTTTGATAAGCGATGTCTGTTTTGTCACCATAATGTTGTATGATAGCTGCATGTGTTTCTTCTATATCATCAGAATCACTACTGGAGAAAACATAGGCAATACTTGCTTCTTTCCAAGTATTTCTCATCGCGCATGACTTACTGGTATGCCCGTACGCCCGACAAGAAAAACATTTAATACTCCTCTTGTATGAGTCATACTTACCTCTTTTCTTTGTCGTGATGTCTCTTAAATATGCCGCATATCCAGAATGTTGATCACACATTTCTAGACACCCGTGTGATAATTTGCAATATTGGCATCGAGTGAAGTGTCCCTTTCTTGGTCTGTTAGCATCTCTATTCGATTTCTGATATGGACATCTATTTCTATTTGCAAATTTCTTAAACTTACCATTACCTTTGTGATTCTGGATTCTGGCGCTAGCCCCTGTCACAAGTTCTGGTTGTGCACAATCAGCAAATATGTCACAGTGGGCGTTGTAGAACGATTCACCCCGTGACTCCATCTCAATAAGTGACTTACATTTATTCTAATATAGACATAGCTTCAGGTACGGCAGATAAAAGTTTGTCTCTCGGTATCAAGTCACGTATCTTATCGAAATCAGAACCAACGTCTGCTGCTCTTAACCATTTGTCAAAACAAGAAGATGTTTCAGAAACAAAGTCAAGGAATGTTTGATTAGACTTAGGAGTAAGAGTCTTAAATTGTATGCGTAAACCAGCTTCGTCAAGACTGAAGTGTGCGAGAACTCTATCTCGCATGCATTTGTAGTTGGTTCGCAAGTTTTCAGGAATCAACTCAATCACCTTTAAAGGTTCTAAGGCAAGGTGTCGATGAAATAAGATTGGTAAGTCCTGTTCAGGAATCTTATAGAATTTTGCTAAAACTTCGAAATTGGTAATCCAGGAACTAACTGAATCACCTTTTTGGAAGTTACGAATCAGCCCTTGGTATTTTTTAACTGAATCATTGTGGTTTGCTTGTATTGTTTCTCGTTCCATCTCAGTTTCGCGATCCATTTCCAATGTCTTAACCTTCAAATTCCCTTCAAGTTCCTTGTCCTTCAACAGTGCTTCGGCTGCATATTTTTTTTCTCAAATGCTAGTTGTCTTTCTTTCATTTCTGTCTCTGCGGTTAATTGCTTTTATTTCATTTCTGTCTCTGCGGCTAATTGTCTTTCTTTCATCTCTTTTTCTAATGCTAATTTCTCTTTTTCAGCCGCTATCTTCTCCCTTTCCAATGCTAATTCTTTATCTTTTGCCGCCATTTTCTCTCGTTCCAATGCTAAGTCCCTCATCATTCTGCTTTGCCATGTACATATTATTGAACTTAACAGTAGGCATTAGGCTCACTATAACGGAGTGATGATAACAGTCAATGAACCAACGGTGAACTTTAAAAGATGAAGCAACGTGTGAGTTCAGAAAGCGAACGCTGCTTTAATCCGGCAGCTGACATAAGTTACAATAAACATCTTCTACTGTACTCTTGGAAGGCCTGTTGTTGCCAGGGCGGAATCTAAGATATATGTATCTAAGATGAAATGATTCAAACCTGTTCTAAGTTCGCCACAGTTGTTACTATTCTATACCTCTCCTTCTTTCGTTCACACCGGCTGCCTTTGCTGTCACATTCATCCGATCATGTCTAGATTCTGCCCGTCGTTCTTGGATGCATGGCGTTACTTATCTTCGGTGATATACCTCTAGCTGTTATTCATTTGACAGCCAGCCACTGCTACATTTCCAACCATTCGATAGTCACACCAGTTTGTTCGAGAATTCCTTTGCACGACCTTTCATCTTGATAACCCCACAACGTATGTTTTTGTTGTCAAGATTACGTCGGCGTGACGTTTCACGTTGTCAACTTGTGTCCCTTAGTTTTCCTGCACTTTTGTCTTCAAGACTTCTTCACATCCTTCCTATGACGTAATTCGGGCACCTGCTCTGTGGCAACCAGGCACTTCTTACATTCGGCCTTTCCAATCACTCATCTTTCGTACATAAATTATTTATTGTGCATGTTACATTATGGCACCTTGCCATCTTGACAAACGATAGTTTGTTACATTGTGCCTAACAAAGGCACAATAAACTCTCCATGGTAACAAAGCCAGGGCTGAATAGTAGACACCATGCAGCATGATTCCTCTCTCGGCCTGCTTAGTTTACTCCAGAGGAAAGGTAAAGCCAATACGTCTGGAACAAGACAAGCTGTAGAAGCTGCAGGATCAGCAAAATAATGCTCTAACTGTCCGCCTGTCGGAACTTTGATCTTAGACCAGTTGCCGATCACTGCTTAGGGCCAGGTCTGTCCTGCCATGACATTTAGTTTTTAGGTTGCATTTCCTAGCACTAGGGTTACGTATGTTGCGTATATTAAACACTGCTGTATGACGCGGAAGCCTGGATATTGATCAAACTACTAGAAAGTCGTATAGAGGCCCTTGGGATATGGAATACGAATATATCGTATTTCATGGAAACAACAACAATCAAATACAGAGGTTCTAGAATCACTGGGAATGAGGAGAGAGTTGATGAAAGAAATTTAAAAAGAGGCAAGTTAAATATTTCGGCCACATTAAAAGACATAATACTCTTATAAAAACCATACTGGATGACAAGTTTGAGCGAAAGCGAGCAAGATGTAGACAACGGTACAAGTGGGAAGATAACATCAAGAGATGGATGGACAACAGTATGACTGAATGTACAGTCAGGGCTAGAGGCAGACAATGTTGGAGATCCATTGCATCCAACCTTCATTGTGGAGACGGCACCTAATTGATTGTAGCCTCCCAACTGCATTCCTCCGCCCGAAGCCGGTGCCACAATGTGGGGTGTCGGGTTTGGTGAGCGCCGCCCAACATTCGGTGCTAACATGTTACATTCACATAGGAAAAATCATTGATAAATGAAATTTGTGAACATATACAGACAAACAAAGAGAAGGTAAAGCATATTTGAATGTTGGCTAGCAGACAAACAAACTAAAATAATCTATAATGGCAGACAATCAAGGAGAAAGTAAACCGTATTTGACCCCAACAAACATACAAGTGTACAAACAAGTAAAAACACACCATTACAACGACAGACAAACAACAAGAATGTATTTCATATGTCGTGACAACATACAGGCAGATAAGCATACACAAATGTTAGTTGCGTTTCCTTTACAAGACGTTGCAGCCAATCCTAACACTTCTTGGCTGTCTGTGATTTCTTAGCAAGTTTACGTTCGGTAGTTTGCCATTGCTTTCTTAACGACCGGCACTTATACCCTTGTATGGAAACCAATGCGGTGCGTGCTGCCAAACTGCCACAGCTGTGTTTCGAACGCGATATTCGGGATTACTACTTGCTAAAAAAAACACTTACAGGCAAGGAGAAAGTAACATAAACACACTTGAAAATATTGATTGGCTCTCACAGAAGTATGAGAAGGAAGTAGACAGCGGAAATAATAGACAATATAAGGTTGACAACATTTGACATGTATGTGTATCAGCGGAAAATAAACCACATTTGACTGTCAACAATGATCCCATTTATGACAGACGAGCATGGAGAAGATAAATCATAGTTGACTGTCAACAAATAGCTATTATACGACAGTTGAGCAGGGAGAAAGTAAACCATATTTCACTGTCAACAAATAGCTATGTTCCGACAGTCGAGCAAGGAGAAAGTAAACCATATTTCACTGCCAAAATCCACATACAGAAAAATATACGAACAAAATAAATAAAATCCCGTTGCCATAGTCAGGGGAGGAGTATATGTTGTTGTTTGTCCATCAAGAATGATGATCACCATTCATTTCATCCACTGTTGTTGTTTGTCCATCAAGAATGATGATGACCATTCATTTCATCCAGTGGGGTTGAAAGTATGGAGCCGTGAGTTCTAAGATAGCTGATAAGGCCTATTTTGGCTCGAAATGTTCTTTGACAATGTGGACAAAGAATGCTTGACGTTTCTGGAGGAGGATTTCCTGCAGTGGTCTATCTGTCCTGCCTTTTCTTTACAGCTCTTGCAGTCCTGGTTGCCTCACACATGACTGCACCCTTGTGTAATGATGCACGCCACGAATTTCGGTCTCTGGCTGCAGTCTCCCAGGTGTCATGATGAATTCCAAAAGCATTCAGAGAGATTTTCAGAGTGTCTTTAAAGCGTTTCCTCTGGCCACCTTGGGAGCGTTTACCACAACGCAGTTCGCTGTAAAAAAATTCGTTTAGGGAGCCTGTGATCTGGCATGCGAGTCAAGTGACCAGCCCAGCGAATCTGATTCTTCATCAGTAGAGTGTGGATACTGGGCATGGACGCTCTTTCTAGGACTTCAGTGTCTGGGATCTTGTCTTGCCATTTAATCTTCAGTAGCTTCCTTAGGCAGACTGTGTGGAAGTGGTTTAATTTCCTAGCGTGTCGCTGATAAACAGTCCAGGTTTCACAAGCATATAGCAGTGTGGATTATACAACTGCTTTGTAGACTTTAAGCTTTGTTTGCAGGCTTATTCCAGTTCTGTCCCATACACTCTTGTACAGTCTGCCATATCTCCACTGGCCTTGGAGATTCTTGCATTCACTTCGTCATCAATTGTGGCAGCTTGTGACACAGTGCTGCCAAGATAGGTGAATTTGTCCACAACACTTAGTCTATGACCATTCACTTTGATATTCGGCACAGTGTGATTATTCCCTGGAGCTGGTTGGTACATAACTACAGTCTTCTCCAAGTTGATATTGAGCCTAAAGTTGGCACAGGCTGTGACATTATGTTGCATGTCCGCCTCTGAGTTTGCGTATAGAGCGCAATCATCAGCAAACAGGAGCTCTCTGACGGTGTTGCTGTTAATTTTGGTTTTAGCTTTCAGCCTTCTGAGATTGAATAACTTTCCATCCATACGGTAATTGATGTCTATTCCAATGTTGTCGTTCTCGAAGGCATTCATCAACATGGCTGAAAACATGAGGCTGAACAGTGTTGGTGCCAGGACACATCCTTGCTTCACTCCATTGGTGACAGGAAAGGGTTTAGACAAATAATCATTTTCCTGTACTCTTGCCTGCATTCCATCATGAAATAGCCGCACTATTTGGACAAACTTTCCTGGACAGCCATATTTTGCCATGATCTTCCACAGTCCTTCTCTGCTGACTGTATCAAAAGTCTTGGTAAGGTCAATGAAAGTGGAGAACATTTCGCAGTTCTGTTCCTGACATTTCTCTTGCAGCTGCCTTGCAGCGAAAATCATGTCAACAGTTCCACGTTCTTTTCTGAAGCCACATTGACTCTCAGGAAGAAGACCTTGATCGAGATGGGCCGTGCGGCAATTGAGAAGAATTCTGGCGAGTAGTCTTCTCTGCAATTGAAAGCAAGGAGATGCCTCGGTGGTTGTCACAGGATTGGCGGTTTCCTTTATGCTTGTAAAGGTGGACTATTGACGCGTCCTTGAAATCTTGTGGCATGGTCTCGTTCACCCATATGTTTGTAAAGACTTGGTGAAGCTGCTCTGTTAGGACCGGCCCACCTGCCTTGTATATTTCTGCCGGGCCTTTACAGCTCGGGCCGGAGGGAGAATTGTGAAGGAGGACTCTGGTGCTTTCACTGAAACCACAAGTAGCCTGACCATGGAAGTCATGGCAGTAAGTAAAGCAATAACATGGCTCGAGACACAGACATTCACTAGGGCTTGTTTCCTTAGCGACTCAATGAACATGATCAAGAGGATAGAGGAGGGGTCGATCCGAAGAGAATGGTTGCTGCCTTTGAAGCGGTCTCGGCTGGCAAAGATTAGTTTCATCTTCGTGCCAGGTCATGCGGGAGTACAAGGAAATGAGCGGGCTGACAAGCTCGCAGGTGAGGCTACTGTGGAGGGCGGACGCGCCATGGACCAGGCTGACATTCTGAATGCTCTACGAGAAGTGAGACTTTTGCGAGAACCAAGTGATGACTGTGAATCTACAACAATGGCCAGACTGCGGGAGCAGCAAATTAAAAGAGGGGTGGCCAAACAAGAACACTACGCAGGAAGCCAAAGAAGATTGATAAACCAACACAGAACTGGCGTCGTTAGCCGCTACACGCTGCGGGATTTGCTGAGGAGGGGATCCGAGCACTTATGGACTGAATGGTTCGATGTGCAACGAGGATGATCTGTCGACTAACTAACTAACTAACTATTTCTGCCGGGATGGAGTCCGGACCAATTGCCTTGCCGCTGGAGAGTTGCTGGATGGCTTTGTTTACTTCCACTATGGTTGGCCGGTCATCAAGTGTCTCATTGGTGGGAACTTGAGGAAGGCAGTTGATGGTTTCATCATCGAAGTAGGAGGTTGCATTTAAGATGGTGCTGAAATGCTCTGCCCAGCTTTGAAGGATGTCTTTCTTATTGGTGACCAATGTTCCCCCATCTGCACTGAGGAGGGGAGCTATACCTGGTGATGTAGGACCATAGACCGCTTTCAGTGAGTCGTAGAAGTTTTACATATTATGTATGTCTGCAAAGCCTTGAATTTCATCAGCTTTGCTGCTCAGCCAGGAGTCCCGCATGTGCCGAAGTTTCTGCTGCACTACTCTCTGAATGTTCTTGAAGGCATCTTTTTTTTTATGTTGACTTCGGGTCATTCAAATGTGCCTTGAGGAGAAGATGTTTCTAGGCCAGCAATTGGTTGATGTCTTCGGAATTTTCATCAAACCAGTCTTTATGCTTTCGGGGGGTTGGACCCAGGATTTCCATAGCAGTGTTGTAAATTATGTCCTTTAGGGCTCCATTCTGTTTCTGTATCCTGTTTAGCAGCAGCATTGGGCATGAGGCGGTCTTCCAGCATATTTTCAAACGACTGCTGCATTTTCTTGCTGTTGGAGGAGTATATACATCTTGTTTGACTGTCAACAAACCTACAGACAAACATATAAACCACAGTACCTACCAGTTACCTCACATAAATAAGGTGTTTCACAGTCTGGAGTTCTGAGACATGTAGCAGACTTTCTTTTTCGTGTCCCCCCCCCCCCCCTCCCATTCATATTAATTGTTCCAATGCTTTTTCTTTTATCATTCCATTCTTCTCATTTTGTTATTATGCCCTTAACTGATTCAGTGCCACAACAAAAAAGTAAATAAACACGTAATCACTATAGTGTCTTCCCCGTGTTTATATGATGTTTTCTATTGTTTGTTTGAGGAAGGTTAGTCACCGCAACGTCCTATGTTGTCTGTAACTGTGTTCTGTAAAGCTGCATTACTCCGTGTTATATTATGTTATGTCAAGTAGTTATGTGGTGACAGACAAAAATGTAAACAATATTTGACTGACAACAAACAGACAAGCAAGTAAATAGACATGTTTGTTTGTTTGTTGCTGTTGTTTTTAATTTAATGTTATTTGTTTTTTGTTTATTTTTTATTCTTTTAGTTTTGTCGACGGATCAACATCACGGCTCATAGGCGTAACCCATAAGTGCTACGTTCTACTCCTAACTCAAGCCTGAGTCCGGAGAATCTCAGCTCAGTGCACGAACACCGTAGCACCGACGAGGATCCTGAAATACTTTGGGTTGATTTTTAACTTGAAATTTTGCCCGGGCAGCGCCGTTAGGCTACTCTTTTTCGATTTCCAACTGCCAAGGGATGTTTTACATGTGTAACAATACTCACAGACGTCCGATCTCACTACCCAGAGACCAGGGAAAACTTTTTTACTAGAGGTCCACGTGAAAAATTCCTGGCCCTCACCGGGGTTTGAACCCGAGACCTCCAGTAATCGAGGTGGACACCATAGCTCCAGACAACTCAGCCCCCGTATTTTAATTTGTCTCTTTACGGACACGTATAGAGACAAACTAAAATACAACTTTCATACTACTGACAAGTCGTATTTTACTTCAAACAGACAGACAGACAAGGAGAACGTAAACTATTTTTGACTGCTAACAAAGAAGCAGACAAGTATACGAGCCGACTAAACAACAGAACCGTAACGGCAGACAAGAGAGGAAACAGCAAACCATATTTTACTGCACACACAAAAACACAGACAAAATAAACTACAACAACTTAACGGCAGACACGCCTTAAGACAAACAACTATATTTTACTGACGAAAACAGACAGAGACATACTCAAACTAAATTCAACTACAACCCCTTTACGGCAGACAAGCAGGAAGAAAGTAAACCATATTTTACTGTCAAGTACCCGAAATGTAGTCGCAATAAATAGCAAGATAGCCAATAGCAGGGGAAGATAACTCGACACACGGTGATTGAAGACGTTACATTACCTTCAGCGGGTTATCTCCCGCTGTCCAGAGAAGAACGCCATTTTTCGTGTCCTCTTTTATCATTGAGAGCTATGAGTGGGAAAGAACTTGGCGGAGCATCAACCCAGAACTCTTATATCACGATGCTGTGACATTGCTATTTCCAGAGAGCCAATCGGGACCTCGGGTTTTAATAGGAAAGACTAACTAATCCTGCGGTTTGTTACTTTCCCCATTGAGCTAGTACTACTTTTATGCTGCCTTTCCTAACCCCGTGCTGTTTTGTGGTTCTCTTGGTAAGTGTGGTTTTCTGTTCTTGTCTGGTTTTATGTTCCCCGTTGCCGTGTATGTTCGTTTTAACGATGCTTCGGGGTCGATCCAGGTTCATAAAATTGGTATTGGTACATTTAAACCCACAAGCCATATAGGAATTTACCCTGCAGGAAGCCAAAGAAGATTAATACACCAATACAGAACTGGTGTCGTGAGCCGCTACACGCTGAGGTATTTACAGAGGAGGGGATCCGCGCACTTATGGACTGAATAGTTCGGTGTGCAATGAGAATGATCTGTCGACTAACTAACTGACTAATTAATTAACTGACTATTCAACTAACTTATTATCTACGAGGGTCAGTTAATAAGTAAGTTACAAATTGCTGTAGAAAAGTAACTAACTATGATAACAACTTGAAACCAGTTTATTTGTACACATACAATGTTCCTTCATTTCTCAACATAATTGCCACCAGTATTAACGCACTTATCCCATCGTTTTATCAGTCCTTCCAAACCGGCTGCATAAATCTGCGTGCCCTGTTTTCATTTACCTGAAATCCCACAGAACTGTGTGACTTACTTATTGACTCACTCTCGTATCGTTTTCTACCCAAGTATGCAGCGCTTTACGGGAAATTGCTAGGGGCTAACGCCACCGAAAACTCACCTTGGCGGGAGACATTTCGCGAATGACGCCGAAGTTGAATGTGAAGTGAAAACTAACTAGCTCGCCAACTCACTATCAGTCACTCAGTCACTAACAGAAGCCACAATTAATAAAGCTAGTTGCACGTCATTTACATTGCTTCGCAATCAACCCCAGTATTTGTGAGCTATTTGTGATTTACTAGGAAATGTTTACGTTCAGTAGTTTGCCATTGATTTGTAAGCAACAAATGCCATGGAAATCAAGGCAAAGTGGTCTGCTTTCAAATCGTCTGTGGCTGATTTCGAACCCTAGAATAGATATATCGAGGATTTGTGACAGGAGGAGCGACTGGCCGAGTAGCTAAGAATGCCCAGGTCTCCTTCGAAAGATCCGGTCTCGGTTCTCCTCCAGGAGATTCGGGTTCGAATCCTCGGTAAGGTGATAATTCTTTTCTGTTTAGGGGAAACAAAAAATCTTAACCTGCACAGTTCGCCCCGACAGCACTAGCCAGGCGGCCTTAGTTCCTCTGGCTCAAGACCCCCCCCCCCCCCCCCCCCCTCGGTCCTACACCGTAAGGTACTATAGGCAGTAAATTACAGTGAAATCAGTGAAGTGCGTTCACCGGGTACGTTCGTATCAGCGAGGCTTCGGGTATACCCAGGTTCGTAAAATGGGTACTGGCAAATTTCACCACCGAAGGCTCAAACAATAGAGTTAATGGCATGTCTTGTTTATGACGTCGCAATCAACCCATTATTTATTGACTTGTCGTGATTTACTAGCAATTTTTGCGTTCATCAGTTTGCATTGCTTTCTAAGCAACCGACGCTCATGCCATGGGAATAAACGTAAGGCTGATTGCTTTCCATTATGTTCGTAAATAGGGTACTGGTAAATTTTAACACCAAAGGCACAAACAATAAAGTTTGTTGCATATTTTGTATATGACGTCACAATCAACCGCATCATTTATTGACTTTTCTGATGCACAGTTCGCCCCGACTGCACTAGCCACGGGGCTTTAGTTCCTCAGTCTCAAGACACCCCCCCCCCCATTCCCCCGCTCTGCACCGAAAGGTACTGTTGGCAGTAAATGACAGGCAGTGACATGCGTTCACCGGATACGTTCGTATCAACCCTGGAATTGGTATGTCGAGGTATTGTGAAATGCTTTCATCCACGTTAAGCCACTGTGCTGGCCCACAAAAATTGGTTGCACGATTTATTGTCTGACATAATTCTCTTCATCTCGTCAGGTGCACACTGCAGAGATATATGTCATCATCGTCAGCATGGCACCTGAAGATGATGAGCAAGCCACAGGTGGCTTCACTCGTGTGTCACTCAGACACATAAAGAAAGCAAATATCAAATAGTAACATTGTAACCCACTACTCATGTCGTAAGATTCTGCTTCTTCTTCTGCGTTCATCCAGAGAGGTTTTTTGTTTTTTTCGGACGTGATTGCGTTGTGTCTGTTTACAGCAGAGCTTCGATATTGCGCCTTTAGGCCGACACATCTGACTTCTGCGGGCATTTGTTAACCGGGTTAGAATTCCCGGGTGTATTATGGATCCAATTTGTTGTAATATTAGACTAAGGCGGGTTAGTGAGGATTGACTGTCCTTATCATGAAATTTCCCACCAATCGGATCAACATAAAACTACTGTCAAATCGATTCTACCCAAAAGTACTTTCAAATCAATCCCAAACAAAAGTACACAAAACTCGACCATATATAAAACTACTAGTACATTGACCCCCCACATCGACCCCAAACAAAATTTCCTTCACATCTATACCATTTAAAATTGCCCACACAACTCACCAAAATTTATACTACACAAAACTGCTATATGTGGATCCCTCACAAAACTACAACAAGTGGATCCCTCACCAAAATACCACATGTCGATCCCTCACAAAACATACCATATGTGGACCCTCACAAAAATGTCACATGTCCATCCCTCACAAAACTACACTCACATTGATCCCATACATCTGTTCCAGTTATCGACTCCAATCATCGATCCGGCACACGATCTCGTATCGATCCTATACTAAACTAACCACACACATACATTTGTCCCACACAAATCTGCCCTCACATCGATACCTCACAAAACTCCCATCAGATCGATCTCACACAAGACTGTCCTCACATCCATCCCTCACAAAACTCCCATCACAAAGATATCACACAAAACACACTCACACATCGATCCTACATTCTCAACACAGACCAACTACAATGTTTATAGTTCGCAACTGAACTTAATTTCCGAAGCTCTTTCAGACACCACGTGACAACATTCCCAGGCCTCACATTCCATCTTGCTGTCTTTCCATGCTGCGACAGTTCCCTCGATCGCCGGGTCTGTTAAAAGCTCCTTAAGTGTCATGAGTTGTTTATTGTCTGTTTTTACGGATGTATTTAGGGTTTTTTTCTCGTAATAAAAGTCATGCTCTTATTAATGTAGTTAAATACATTTTGTTTTAAACTGAAAGCACTCACTAAATGGTTAATTGATAGCTTGGTTGGTTAGTTGGTTGGTTGGTTGGTTGGTTAGTTGGTTGGTTGGTTGGCTGGTTAACTGGATGGTTGATTGGTTGGATGGTTGATTGGTTAGTTGATTTGTTGGGTACTTGTTGAGGCTACTTGTGCTGATTTGGTTAGTTGATTTGTTCGTATGTTTGTTGGATGGTTGACTGATCAGCTGGATGGTTGCTAGTTTGGTTGGCTGGTTAGTTGGATGGCTGATTGGCTTGTTAGCTGGGTAGATGGTTGGTTGGTTAAGTGGATGCTGATTGAGGCTACTTGCTGGATTGGTTAGCTGATTTGATGGTATGTTTGTTGGTTGGCTGGTTAGCTGTATGGTTTGTTGGCTGGTTAGCTGTATGGTTGGTTGGCTGGTTAGCTGTATGGTTGGTTGGCTGGTTAGCTGTATGGTTGGTTGGCTGGTTAGCTGTATGGTTGGTTGGCTGGTTAGCTGTATGGTTGGTTGACTGGTTAGCTGTATGGTTGGTTGGCTGGTTAGCTGTATGGTTGGTTGACTGGTTAGCTGTATGGTTGGTTGGCTGGTTAGCTGGATGGTTGGTTGGCTGGTTAGCCGGATAGTGGTTGGTTTGTTTTCCTTTGGAAAACTGTTTCCTCTACTTCTTCGTCCCTCCTTCGAGAGAAATGCATCACACCAAGTTATGCACCTCAAAGATCAGCCTGTCCGACTCCGGCATGCTACCTCTAGTCCAGTGTTTCCCAACCTTTTTTGTGCTATGCCCCACCTAAGCCTTTCTAAAATAAATTCGTATGCACCCCCCCCCCCCTCCCCAACATATACATTATTTTTAATATTTAAAAATTGAAATGTTCACTAAAGAAACTTGAATGATAGGTTTTAGGAAGAAATCACTAGGAAATTATTGAGCAAACACAGTAAGTAAATTTTCCAAACATATAATGGAAAACTACAATATACAAAACACTGATTAGACCAGTTGTGCTGTGTGGCTCTGAAACCTGGAGTACTACTAAAGGAGACGAAGCCTTGTTACAAACCTTTGAGAACAAAGTCTTAAGACGCATCTTTGGACTTCTTCTCCGACTTCTTTCTCCGCTTTCTTCTTCGTCTTGTTGTAATGTTGACATTTATACAGCCAGTTGAGTGTTCATAATCAACTCGAACATTTTCTTGCAGTTCCTCGTGATTTCCACACAGCATGACGTTTAGTGGGCCTGTATAAATTTTTTATCTCGGATTACGGCTGACAATCTTGCAAAATATGATCACCTTTTCCTTAATATTCATTGAACAACACAACTGCTAATTGTTCACTTTATGAACTGATTGCATATCCGGCATCATTTCTTGTTTTATACTAAGCCACATTTACTGCAAATATGAAAATGTAGCTATTACTTATTTGAAACCCAAAAAAGTTTAACACACAGTATGAATAAGGATGTGAAATAACATACAATGGCCAAAAACATGTCAAATATTCCAAGATAGCTTTCACTTGAAATAATAACCACAATTTGAAATCTTCGTGTTTAGAAGAACAATTGGACGACAATCATGGGGAAATAATAGCAGTATGTGTTATTATGTATCAATTATTTGCAGTCTCCACCGGAGACACCAGAAAGGCATCAACCCTGAAGGGAAAAGAAATGTTGAAAGTGCGGTCTCTGATAATTATGTTGATCGTGTGTCACGTCTGGAAAGTGACTGAATTGTTGTGCCTTCAGTTGTCTGCTCGTGTATTATGTTGTGGTGTGGTGTCGTCTACAGAACTATAATTGCTGTCTTTGTATTGGCTTTCAGTTGTAGTTTGTTCAATGTTTGGAAGATAAGGGAAACAAGACATCATTGACTGGTATCAGCTTCGTGTGGTGTGTTTTCTCTAGACCGTAGTGAGAAGTCGTCCTGCAATGTTTTTTTAGTTGTATGTCCTGCATTTTTTGTTAGTTGTATGTCCTTCACAGGACGTAGCAGTCAACCCCAGTATTTTGGCTGTTCGTTATTCCTGGGCAAGTTTTACGTTCAGTAGTTTGCCTTTCAAACTACTGAGCGTAATCTTGCCAAGAAATCAACATACAGCTGAAAGATGCTGGTGTTGACAGCGATGTCCTGTAAAGGATATGCAAAAAAAAACATTTACTTTGCCATTGCTTTCTGAACGACCGGCACCTATACCTTTTTCGAAAAAAAAACAAACAACCAACACGACAGTGTTTCGAACGCGGGTATACGGGATTACGAATCATGTTATAAATCTTGATTCTGTGTGGGGTTTTTTAAGAGTACGCCGTCGTCTAGTGCGCTGCTTGATTTGTATTTTCAAAATTGTGTTCGACTTTAATTGTGTTCTCAGACTTCTAATCCGTAGTCGTTTTAAACTTTATTGTTATTTTAATTTTTGGTTTCTATTTTCTTTTGCCTTCAGGCGAAACCACTCCATCTCTAGAGTTATTTGTAATTTGCGTCCGCAAGTCAAGGACGAGATGCAAAATTATAGTCCATATGACGTGTTTAGGGGTTGAACCCGTTAGCTCGGCATCAGTGCACCGGAAGTTTAAGAGATACTCTTTTATCCATTCGGCGATGCTGACCTATATTTTAATTATTAAGAACCTCTGGCATAACAACCTGGCCCTGCGATGAAACGGCTAGGAAGTTGAGCTGACAATAGCATGAGTGGGTCATACGTGAGATCGATTCCTGGGTTAGTCGATCTTTGTGAGAGGGAAAGTGTATTCAGTGCATTCAGGCCTACAAATTGTGAAAGTCCTAGCACATCTGGACCCATGGCAGGTTCCTGCGTGTTTCTTCTGTGACACAACACTAGCAATCATTATCATCAAGTGCATTGCCCACTGGCAAGCATCATCATCATCATCATCATCATCATCATCATCATCATCATCATCGTCATCGTCATCGTCACGATCATCGTCATTTAACAGGCATTTTCAGGACGTTTCTCTCATCAAACTCAGCCGAAAATATTCTCGATTCTTCACCGGATGTACTGGATCTTGCATTATCATGCCCAGATAGCGGGATCAAAACCATACTGGTCAGTTGGACTAAACTATTAATCTCTCATCCTTGATTTGGGAATGTAAATTACAAGTACCTGAGAAGTCGGAGTGGGTTCGCCTGATTGCGAGACATATTGGTAATATGTAAAGCTAATCCACACACAAAAATCAGTTCAGTGCACTTGAAGTTGTGTATGGATGTGTATGGACTACGCTTGAGTTCAAACTCGAGTTAACGCCATACACCAGAAATGTCCACGGTTTCTGCAATGTTCTGTGACCACCTACATGCTGGACGAAACCTGCTTTTTATTCTTGCTCTTTTAAAATCATTGTGACTTTAAATATAACCATAGTATTTCAGTTTCGGGGACATCAAGTTGTGTATGGGAGTCAGTTTCGGTGACACTATGTTATGTCTAGGATTCCGTTTCGCTGACACTATGTTGTGTACGTGAGTCAGTTTCGCAGACACTATGTTGTGTATGGGATTCAATTTCGCAGACACAATGTTATGTATGAGAGTCAATTTCTCAGGCACCTTGTTATGTATGGGAATCAATTTCGGAGACACTATGTTGTGTATGGAGTTCAATTTCAGAGACAATATGCTATGTATGGAAGTCCGTTTCAGAAGCACTAGGAAGTATATGGGAGTCAGTTTGGGAGACACTAGGAAGTATATAGGAGTCAGTTTCAGAGACACTAGGAAGTATATGGGAGTCAGTTTCGGAGACACTAGGAAGTATATAGGAGTCAGTTTGGGAGACACTAGGAAGTATATAGGAGTCAGTTTCGGAGACACTAGGAAGTATATAGGAGTCAGTTTCGGAGACACTAGGAAGTATATAGGAGTCAGTTTCGGAGACACTAGGAAGTATACGGGAGTCAGTTTCGGAGACACTAGGAAGTATATAGGAGTCAGTTTCGGAGACACTAGGAAGTATATAGGAGTCAGTTTCGGAGACACTAGGAAGTATATAGGAGTCAGTTTCGGAGACACTATACTGTCTATGGGATAGCGTTTCGGAGACCATATTGTGTATGGATCAGCGGACTTCGATGTTCAGATCCTGTAGACTGTCAGTATTTTTCTAATGCGATATCTGGTGTCCTTGGACAGCCATCAAGAGCCATCTAGACATTTTGAGGGAGGCTGTCTCGCAAAGACAACTTATCACACACATCACATAGAGGCAGTCATCATTCTTTGCCACATTATGAGAAGAGACTAACGGAGACATGTTGTGACAACCTCACACACATCAGATAGAGGCAGTCATCATTCTTTGCCACATTATTAGAAGAGACTAACGGAGACATGTTGTGACAACCGGAAATATCTTTGGAAACAGAGAGAAGACAGCGAGAGAAAATTACAGACAGTCTTGTGTCTTGGCACGGGAAGGAGACAACCCATGAATTAATCCATGCCATGGTTCATTCATTCAGCAGCATGCCCATTGCAGATCCTCGCTCGCAATTCATGGATAATTTTGACCGTCCCCGCCAGTGGGCAATGCACTTGATGATAATGATTGCTAGTGTTGTGTCACAGAAGAAACAAGCTTGCTTGCTTGCTTGCTTGCTTGCTTGCTTGTGTTCGTTGGCCTGAGCTCCAACGCGAAGTCCTGTATGTCGGATGAAGGCTTCCTGTTGTCCAACATCAGTGTGATGTCATTCAGGACCTGAGGTTTGCGTGAGTATCCGTTGTCCCATGACTGGCTTATTGGTGTGCAGACTGGTGGTTCCTCGCCGTACAGGCAGACACTCTCCGACTTCGAAGGAATCGGCGATCCTACTGGCTTTAGCTAGCACCCCGAAGGGACCTGTTGCCCAGGACGCTCAACGAGGACGCGTCAATAGGTCTTGGCCAGTATATAACCCGGCCCTGGTGCCTTGGAAACACCTCTACTTCCCATGATGATGATGATGATGATGATGATGATGATGATGATGATGATGATGATGATGATGATGATGATGATGACGACAATGACGACCATGATGATGATCATGACGACGACGACGACGACGATGATGATGATGATGATATCCCAGTTGATTGTGGGTCTCCGTGCAGGTTATCACTATTCGTTATAAGCGGCAAGCGATGTGGGTACAGACTGCTTTGCGTTGATTGTCACAATAGTGTGAGTGTCAGTCGTGCAGTAGACGTTTATACTGAACGAATAATTGACCAGAAAATCACAAACAGCGATATTCTGTAAAGAGCATGC
>JACEFZ010012768.1:70000-96347 GCA_014155875.1 Cepaea nemoralis
CACAAGACCTGACCGCAGCCCGTCTAAACTCCCATGTCCTCGACAACCGATCCCTTCGGCACCAAGACCTCAACTCCCCCGTCAATCTTTGTCTCTGTCTCTTTAAACCATTCTATGCCCTCACAATGCCTCCCACACAACACACACAAACGCTATCTCATCGCTCCCTGTCTGCCCCTTCTTGCAGCCCCTCTGCCTTACACCCTTCCCCGTTTATCTCCTTATATTTTCTTTCCGGTGAATGCCCTTTCACCTCGTGAACTGTTTATATTGTACGGCCACTCACCTTAATGCCAATGAACACAGGCATGTGTCACTACCCCACCCTCAAAAGAAAACATCGTTTTCAAATGTTGGGAGACTAAAACTTATTAAATATGTGACCCAGACACATTGCCTGGGTAGTCGTAAGTATAAATCCAACTTACTCTATCTACCACCCTAAATAATACATAAAATGCTCATAGTATACTCCCATAAAGTATATATTGTGTATATATATATAGAAGCACATGTTACTAGTTTATGTGGCCTCATGCCTTTGGTAATTCCTTGACAGCAAGTCTGCCAAGTTGTTGTCTTCGCCCCGTATGGGCATCGGCAGAAATGCATATTCCTGCAACAATATGCTCCAGCGATGAACCCGTGCGTTCTTCGTCGCTGCCGAATGGATGAATGTAAGTGATCTGTGATCCGTTTGCAGGATGAATTGTCTGCCCAACAAATACTTGGAGAGTTTGTGAACCGACCATACAATCGCCAGGGCCTCACGTTCTAGGGTTGAATAATGTTCCTCTGGTGGTGTGAGTTTTCTGCTAACGTATAGTACTGGATGCATGAGGTTGTTCTTTTCTTGCATCAAACATCCTCCGATTCCTGTCGATGACGCGTCTTCCCGGAGGGTAAATTGTTGATCCAGATCAAGTAGTCTTAAAATGGGACAACTGGAAAATACCTGCTTAATCCTTCTCAGTGCCTCATCGCATTTCTGCGTCCATACAACTTGTTAGGTCTGCCCTTTTTTGTCAACTCGGACAACACTGACGT
The DNA here is from genome assembly GCA_014155875.1 of Cepaea nemoralis. Taxonomy (NCBI): domain Eukaryota; kingdom Metazoa; phylum Mollusca; class Gastropoda; order Stylommatophora; family Helicidae; genus Cepaea; species Cepaea nemoralis. The sequence continues at coordinate 71,048 of JACEFZ010012768.1, forward strand.
GATGGCAGAAAAGTTCTTTATAAACTATTATAAAAGTTTGCTAACCCGAGTAGGCTCTTAACTTGCTTCTTCGTATTCGGTATTTGGATATCCAGAATCTTTTTCACATTTGTATCTTCTGGTTTCAGTAGCCCGTTGCCAATAATATGTCCCAGGAAACTTATTTCCTCATATCCAATTTGGACTTAGACGGCTTTACAGTCAAGTCATGTTGCCTCAAACTCTCAAACAAGGATTCTAATCCTGCCACGTGATCTTCTATGTTTTTACTGAACAGGCAAATGTCATCTATATAACTGATAATATCCTTGCGTCCTTGTAACAGTATTCTCATCATCCTCACGAACGTTGCTGGTGCGTTGACTAGCCCAAACGGCATATAATTCCACTGAAATAGCCCCTGTGGGGTGGCAAACGCTGTTAGCGGTTTGGTTGTTTCACTCAGTGTTATTTGCCAGTAACCTTTCGCCAAATCCATCTTGCTAAAATATTTTGCCGAAGATATTTGCGTCAGTAAATCATCAGTACTGACCATGGGCTCCGGATCTACAATAGTGATGCTGTTTAATCTCCTGAAATCTATACACAATCGCAATTTATTAGTCCTTCTTCCTAATGATTACCATGGGGAACGAGTATGGAGAGTCTGATCTGGAAATTATCCCCATTTTTAGTAACTCTGTTATCTCACTGTCTACCGCTGCTCTGTAATGATGTGGGATAGGGTATGGTTTTACTCTAATTGGTTGGTCCTCTGTTAGCTTGATGTCATGTGTCATCAAGTCAGTCTTCCCTGGTATATCCGTCAGAACATCTGAATATTTCTGTAATATATTTACCAGCCTTGCTTTGTCAGTACGTTCCAGGCTGTCATTCATGGACACATCTCTCCATGTTTCTGTCTGTCTCAGTGCCACGATTGGTAAGTGCATCTGCACGTCATTGTCGCTTGATGCTTCTTCATCAATAACCACAGAACATGCTGTCTGACCCGCCTCGTTGTCAATAATTGCTTCTGTGACATGCTGTAAGGCTTCTGGTCGTGGAACAAATTGTCTTAGCATGTTAACATGATACACTTTGTGTTTTCCTTTCACCTCCATAATGTAGTCCACATCCGACACTTTACTAATAATTCTGAATGGGCCTTGCCAGGTTAATAACAACTTATTAGATATTTCTGCAAGCAAAAGTAATTCTTCCTCATTATCTTGGAAAGAGATCAGTTTTGACTTTCTATTAGCATACTGTCTATATCTAGCCCCTGACATTTCCAGGGCATCTCGTGCATTCTCGCATGCGTTAATAATTATGTCTCTAATATTCACGACCAAGTCATACGACGAAATCGTATTACTATCATTACTTTTCCCTGTTATTAACTCTTTCAATATGGTCATGGGGCCTCTTGGGTTTGCCCCATACAACAACTCAAATGGTGAGAATCCTGTGCTTTCTTGTGGTACTTCTCTATATGCGAACAGGATAGCTGGTAAGTACTTATCCCAATCACTTGGTTGCTCTGCCGTGACTTTAGCTAACATCTGCTTAAGAGACCCGTTCATTTTTTCACAAATTCCGTTGCTCATTGGGTGATAAACTGATGTGAAAACTTGTGTAATATTCAACAGTCTGTTCACTTCTTTCATCATCTGAGAGGTAAATTGTCGACCATTGTCTGATAACATTTCGTTAGGAAAGCCTAATCTTGAAAATAACGTTAGCAATGCCTCTGCAAAATATACCTATGACCCCTGTTTAACATCACTGCTAATGGCCCAATGATGTCAATGGCCACTTTTTGAAACGGTCTGACTTTCAGATCTGTAGCTTGTACCGGTGCTTTTGCCGTCTTTCCTTGTGGATACATTTTCTGTCACGTTATACAGGATCTACAATATATTTTTATATCTTTGCTAAACCCTGGCCAATAAAACTGGGATAGGACTCTATGTTGTGTACGCGCTATTCCCATGTGCCCTGCGAATGGAATGTCATGGGCCGTTCTCATAATCCTCTCTCTGTATGCTAAAGGTACTACTACTTGCCTACGTGTAGATTTGTCATCTGAAAACCTGCGAGTGAGAATATTGTTCTTCATTTCGAGGCACCATCTACCCTTCTTTGACTGCCTATTTTCTACTCTACTGCACCCTTGGAAACATTTGTCTAGAGTAGTATCCTGTCTCTGGGAGTCGCTAAAGCTCTGTTTGAGAACCATTCCCACCTGCTCAGTTGTACTATCCTTGTCCTCAGTCCCTGTGTCTACTTCGCGTGTCATCTCTTCCTCAGCTATCGTATCTAATATTGTTTATCTTCTAGTAACTACCGCGTTGCTTCTCACCTAATATTTTTGATACCAGCTCTCGATTTCTTCTTCTGTACATTATTTCACTGTTGGTATATTCCCAATAATCAGATCTGCCACTGGTGAGTCGAGTACACATGCTATCATTCTTCCTGTGATAAATGGTGTTGTCACTGTGATCTTGGCCAATGGGTAAAGTTCCACTGATCCATTAAATGTTATACACTTGACCGTTTTGCCAATGTAATCCGAGGGGCTTACCAACGTCTTTCTCACTCCTATGGTCGTACATCCAGAATCCCTGAGGGTTAACGCTGGCCTGTCATTTACAAATCCACGGTGCAGCTTCAGACTCCCTCCGACGTGTACTGATGATATCGCTGGGAATTGGTGCCCGCATATCAGTATAGGTTTACTGGTTGTGTCGAACAGAGGCTTACATCCCTCGCAACTCTCACTGTTAAGCGTCTCAATAACTTGGGCTGCATTTGCGTGCTCAGTTTTTCCACTAATACAATCAAAACTGTAATGGCCTTTTTTCCCACATTTAAAACAAGTGATCTCCCTTTTACTGTTGTTCGTTGGTCCATTTGATGGTTGTTCATCACAATCTGCCATTTTGTGCTTCCAGCTCCCACAATTCCAACATCCGGCATAACCACTTGGACGTCTCTTCAAATTCCCTTTTTTGTATGGGTACCGTCCTGCTATGCCAAAATGGGTGCCACGGAGACCATTGTCTTTAGGTCCTTGTTGATCGTACCTCTGTGCTGAGTCCACACTTTTCGATCTTGGTCTAATAACTGGATTCTGGTCTTGTTTAGTGTACGCTGCACAGACTATTTCCTCACTCATCTGTCTGCCTATAGTACTATTAGGATGTGCAGTCATATAGTTTTGCCCTAACTGAGACATTGTGTCTATGTCCTTTGGCTTACGTTCTTCAAAGAAAGCCACTAAATTAGTATTACATGAAGCTAATACTTTGTCTCTTAACACTAAATCTACTAATTTGTTAAAATCTTTCCCTACTTCTGCGAGCTCCATCCATTTGTTAAATGTGTTCTTTACTGTGTTAACAAAGTCTGTAAAAATCTTGATTGGTCTCTGGCACTAACTGTCTAAACTTTGTTCTATATCCATGTTCAGTTAGTTGGAACTTTGTCAGCAAACGTTGACGTAAGATAGTGTAGTTGTTTCTTTCTTCTAGAGGTAAATTGAACATGGTGTCTAGTGCCTTATCCGTAAGAAACTCGCCCAGCCGCATCGCATACTCCGCTTCTGGAATGCCTAATGTTTTTACAGACGATTCGAATCTCCCAAGATAGGATTCAAGGCAATCCCGGTCCGTAAAGTATGGCAATTTCAATCGTTGTGATGATTGAAGGTCTTCTGCTTTCCTCACTTTGACCTTTTGATGATAGTTCTAATTTTCTGAGAGCAATTTCAGCTTCCATCTTAATCTTCTCTTTCTCAATTTCCATTTTCATGTGTGTCTCTTTCTCTTCCTGTAGATGCTTGTTTTCTATTTCAGCTAACTTTACTTCCTGTAGACGTTTGTTTTCCATTTCAGCTAGTTTTACCTGTGTCTCTTCATGTAGAAGCTTGTTTTCTATTTCAGCTAACTTTACTTCCTTTAGACGTTTGTTTTCCTTATCAGCTAGTTTTAATTGTGTCTCTTCCTGTAGACGCTTGTTTTCCATTTCAGCTAGTTTTACTTGTGTCTCTTTCTCTTCCTGTAGACGCTTGTGTTCCATTTCAGCTAGTTTTACTTGTGTCTCTTTCTCTTCCTGCAGACGCTTTGCCTCGCGTTCATTATGCCTCTCCTCTCTTTCCGTCTGTTTTTGTTCTTTTGCTTCTGCATACTTCTGTAACTCTTTACCTGTCAGGCCTATTCGTTCACCTGCTTCAATATATTCCATTAAAGTAGGCATCTTGTACTTGTGGACACGTTGCTGTCTGTCAGCCAACTATAAATGTGACGACTCTGCTGTTAGTCTTTGTGTCACTTCCCTAAGTACACCACAACTCCCTGTGTACGTAAATTCGTAGTGCCAAAATATTACTCTGTACTCACCCAGTCACTCTATAAGCACTAGGTAGTGAGGGGGGAAGTATCACATATACTCCCTCGCATATATATCTATGACCACAAGTTCATAAAGTCCCTGGAAATATTGTTAAACATACATATAAATACATATACAAACAAATGAATGATAACAGTAAGTGGTGCCTATCAAACGCTAGACGCATAGGCTAGTGACACGCATACAGATGATTACATAGAAATAAAAACCACTAACATTGACATGCCCATGTAAAAACACAACTGTGCGCGTAATATATAAATATAAACTGACACCGACCACTAGACAGTAGAAATGACGAAAGATCACAATAATAACATATACCCGACCACAACAAATATCATATGTAAATATAACGAAAAGAAGAAAGAGAAAGGGAACAAAAAAAATTATAGCATAAAAATATACACAAATCTGACGTCAGACAACTCGGCTCTAGATATTGGTTAGGACTATTCCAATGCCACTGCACGACACGCTAACTCATTAACGTTTTCCTTACAAACCAATATCTTAAGCACCAGAAATATCCACGTTTTGCAAGGCCTATCCTGGTGTAGATAGAGATCGCAAAAAGTGCCTATCAACAACTACATGTACAACATATCCATATATATAAGTCCACAAACGATACCGACAGTCTTTCTACCTTCGTTGCGGAGATGACACTTCGTTGTAAAATGTTTGCTCATAACAGATTAATGGTCACAAAGGGCTTGAACAAAGGCGAAACATAAAGTCTGGCTTTCTTTCAAAACAACCTTGTTTTGTTCATTCAGAATGAGTCATCTTGACCACACTAGGCTGTGGAAATTTTCTCAGTAACTGCTTACTGTTAAACAGCCTTGCCATCCAAGGTCAACATTCTCAGCCCCACCCGGCTGCTCTCGTACCTCTCCCCTCCCCGAGAGAGAGTTTACCGTCGCCTTGCGACCAAACAGTGCGCTTGCCTTCACACACACACCAAATGTCCCACCACACACAGGACTTCTCAACGAAATTGCTCACTGTCTTAAATTTTTATTTCAATCCTGTCTTTATCACCGACAGCAACAATGTCCACTTGTGATGCTCCGCTCTTGTCGCAAACAATGTTTTGTTCACTTGTTCACGCGACTTTTACCTGTGCTCGGTGTTTGTGCCTAGTGACCCACCCCCGTCACCACACACTCTTCGTCGATCTGTGCCGTGTCTTCTCCTGGCGCCCCGCCTCGTCTGTTTACGTGTGCTGACCGCCGTTAATTTACCTGTAGTGTGATCTTCACGTAAACCGTCTGCTAGCTTGCGTCTTTACTCCAGTCTGTCTGTGTGAATTATCTGGCGCACACACCGAAGAGTTCACATTAATTTCTTTAAGCAATAATATCCAATTTGTCAAGGGTTTGTTAGCTTGATGGAACGAAGTCACCAGATAATAACTCCTCTCTCAGCGAAGAGCCCACATATATCTCAGAATGACAACAATGTCTATAATGCAATGGGTTTCTTGAAAGGACGAGCCATCCAGATACTCCTTACTAAGCGACGAGCTCCCAGTTATCACACGATTTTCTTACGATAAGGGCGTGTGCTGGTCGTTGTCTAGGTAACGATACTCCTGGTGTGTCAATTGAGCTATCTAAATGTCTTACAATATAACTCACCCCTGCAGTGCCCGTTCACCAGTCATGAAACAAGATTGAGTTGGCGCACATAATCCTTTATTACAGAAAGAACACGGACAAAACGGAACATGTTTATAAATCCAGAAAACAATGTAATCCACCGAATAAATATATATTCCTCACACCTCTATACGAACACATCAATGCCTTCTCAAAGCCTGCTGAATCTCCAATTCACAATACAGGTAATCCAGCTACTAACCCCGGCTGGACTTCACACAATACAACCCATCCACTGGGTCTAGCCTCCATTAACTCTCCAAACCCCACTGGTGTTTTTTAGGCCTTCATCAACACTGGGAGAACCACACAACACAAGACCTGACCGCAGCCCGTCTAAACTCCCATGTCCTCGACAACCGATCCCTTCGGCACCAAGACCTCAACTCCCCCGTCAATCTTTGTCTCTGTCTCTTTAAACGATTCTATGCCCTCACAATGCCTCCCACACAACACACACACACGCTAGCTCATCGCTCCCTGTCTGCCCCTTCTTGCAGCCCCTCTGCCGTAACCCTTCCCCGTTTATCTCCTTATATTTTCTTTCCGGTGAATTCCCTTTCACCTCGTGAACTGTTTATATTGTACGGCCACTCACCTTAATGCCAATGAACACAGGCATGTGTCAGTAGCCTTTTGCAAGATGAAAAACATACTGAATAATAAAAAGATATCAATTGAAACGAGAAAAAGAGTGTTGAAGTGCTACATAGAACCTGTACCTTTATGTGGATGTGAGGCGTGGACAATGAGCAGACAAGCTGAAAAACATTTGATGGCCGTGGAGATGTGGTTTCTGAGGAAAATGCAAAGAATACCATGGACAGATAGAAAAACCAATGAACAAGTCCTTCAAGAAACAATTGAAGATCTTAAACTGATTAGAGTCATTAGACGTAGACAGTCAAAATATTTTGGGCATGTTATGAGAAGAAATGAATTGGAGAACTTGGTGACAACTGGCAAGATCGAGGGGAACAGATAAAGGGGAAGATCAAAAATTAAATACCTGAATGGCTTGGCTACATGGAATGGTAGAGACAGAAACATGGAGCTGATCCACGACTCTGGTGTTCGAGTGAGATGGCAGAACATGACCGCCCACGCTTATCGGCATGGCACAAATGAATGAATGATTTCGGTGTCACTATTTCCTTTGATATCACCATTGTTACTGTTTTCTTGATATTCAAGGAGAGTAGTTTCTTCTGTGCAGAACAGTGGGCAATACAATGGTATGACAGAATCACCAATGTAGAGCTCAGGGAGACATACCCAGTGAACCAAGAGGTGCAGAAATGCCCCTGGCGCTAGTAGGATTCACACAGAGAAAACCTGAGAACAATTTAACAAGATACTCTTGCCTGGAATCCACAAAATAAAATAAATAGCGGAAGAGCAAACAACACTTGGAGAAGAGAATTACAGACAGAGAGGAATAATATTGGAGGACAAGAAGCAAGCTGCAGGACATAGCTAAGGATATAACGGTTTGGCGTGGCTTGACTGAGGGCATATGCCCTATAGGGGGAACAGCGCAGACGAAGACAGGCCCATACATAATCAAGTGGAGAAGTAGTTAGACACTGAGCAGACCAGCTAAGAAACATATAATAGCAGTAGTGATTCCATTTCTGATACAAATTCAAGACTTATTCTACTGTATGTCCATACCTCTAGGGCCTCTATTCGACTTTCTAATTGCTTATTCAATGTACAGGCTTCCGCGCCATATCACGCGATGTTCGTCCATCATGAATGACGTTGATCATTCATTGACGATGACCATTCATTACACTACATCTTTGATTTGATGAGGAACGAATGACTTGCGCTTTGGTTTTGTATAGCGAGGAAGTGGTCGCGCAAAACCTTCGCCCCCGCTCCCTCGTCTGTGTCCGTCTGGCTCCAGTGGCGAGCATGGCAAGACGACTGGAAGACGGACACAGATGCAGTGGACGTTAGGCTGCCACGGCCAGTTATCCCTGTTTATATTGGCTCTCGGGAGCCTCGGGCCCTTCCGTCAATTCCTTTAATTTTCAGTTTTAAGACAAACGTAGCGACAAGCAATGAGCGTATGATTACTTATAGGATCAACACGATTTCCTTCACCGAAGACGGACTGACCGCCAGAACAGACCACACACAAGCATGAGGCGAGAAACTGCCCACAGGAGTTACTGCTCGTCTAAGTTGCGAGCAGATCTCCCGATTTACGGTTGAGCCTCTCCAGCGCAAATGTGCACATGGCGACTGACCGGACAGACGTTCACGCACACGCAAGCCAAGAGTAGCATCGCTAAAGCGCGCCCTCCCGGTACAAGGTGATACATGCAAAACCACTGGACGCCTACCGACGAGCTTTCAAGCTACGCCGGCAGGACTAACCGAAAAAAAAAGCTATACCAGCTTACTGACTGCAGGCCCACTACTCATCGAGAGAGAGTGGGCGCTTATCGAGACTTTGTCGAACGGTCGTACAAATTTTGCTCTTTTGCCCGCTCAAACCACGACCCTGGCTGCACGATGCGGTTACATTCTTGAAACGCCTGCCTCGCTAACTCACGTTGGCTGGGAAGATCCCATTTTGGTGCACCTCACACAGCCATCCGAGACAACGAACGCTAGACGCGGAACTGATCTAGCGAACCAGACCAGCCCCACATTTGACAAATCTCATTTCTATAGCGTCGTAAATCTCTCTAAATGTTAATACTGATTTCATGACGTTGAAACCATTTTTGACCATTCCTGCTATGTGTGTGTGTGTGTGTGTGTGTGTGTGTGTGTGTGTGTGTGTGTGTGCGTGCGTGCGTGTGTGTGTGTGTGTGTGTGTGTGTGTGTGTGTGTGTGTGTGTGTGTGTGTGTGTGTGTGTGTGTGTGTGTGTGTGTGTGTGTGTGTGTGTGTGTGTGTGTGTGTGTGTGTGTGTGTGTGTGTGTGTGTGTGTGTGTGTGTGTGTGTGTGTGTGTGTGTGTGTGTGTGTGTGTGTGTGTGTGTGTGTGTGTGTGTGTGTGTGTGTGTGTGTGTGTGTGTGTGTGTGTGTGTGTGTGTGTGTGTGTGTGTGTGTGTGTGTGTGTGTGTGTGTGTGTGTGTGTGTGTGTGTGTGTGTGTGTGTGTGTGTGTGTGTGTGTGTGTGTGTGTGTGTGTGTGTGTGTGTGTGTGTGTGTGTGTGTGTGTGTGTGTGTGTGTGTGTGTGTGTGTGTGTGTGTGTGTGTGTGTGTGTGTGTGTGTGTGTGTGTGTGTGTGTGTGTGTGTGTGTGTGTGTGTGTGTGTGTGTGTGTGTGTGTGTGTGTGTGTGTGTGTTTAATTTATGTTTTACTTTTGCCACCATTTGCTATTACATGTCCAAGATAGAGGAAACTTGTTACTTGTTCTAGTATCTCCCTGTTAACTGTCATGCCCTAGATAGGAGAAACTTGTTACTTGTTCTAGTATCTCCCCGTTTCCTGTGATGTTCATTGATGACCTCTCGTCTCCACTAGCCACTGTACCCTCTTTAATTCTTTTTCCCTACGCCTGCTCGGCGTCACTTGGAAACAGTCATGTGATTCACTCCTTCAATGTAAACCAGGTCCTACTTCGGACAGTCTCCTGTGTCTACATCCTTACTGCCATGGGCCCAGCTTGGCTCATGACAATTGCGACAGTTGAAAGCAAGAAGATAGAAGACAAGGAGATTACTATCCTAAGGTTGGATCAAATTCCATAGTCGAACAAACATGAGAGACTTTGTGGATCGTATAAGACTGGCAAACCCTCACAACGGGCTCACTGCATAGCATATGATGAACATTCTAGAATCCACGAGGTCCCAGACACCAGATTGACACATGATGTAGGTGTCTTTCGTGAGTAGTTTTTCTAATGTTAAATTATTGCCATGGCAGTGTCGCGATCTACTGGCTCCATTTGATTTTCAACTACCCCGGAGATAATAACAGAGCCCATGGGAATCTCGATATATGAAGCCAATAAACGGGAAATCTCACGCAGTTTATGTTTCACCTCGACACCGCAAGGGATAAGAGGAACAAGATAAGATGAAGTAAAGAAAACTATGGGTGTGCAAAAAAAAATGCTTTTCTAAGATCAAAACAGCAAATTAATAATATAATTAAGCCTTTGGGCATTGATTGAGGAGAGACAAACCTGAAAACAATATCAACAAGCAAATTTAATGGAAAGAGAGAAGAAGAGAAATATAGCTTTGAAAGTACAGTTCCTTGAAGAAGAGTTGGGCGTCAACCAGGACGAAACATGGCTCTGAAAGCATCTACGTCATGAAAATACGTGAGGTAGTGGAACAGGAAAGGTTCGAGCTGTAAAGAGAGCAACGTTCTACAAAGCACTTGCTATACGACAGTGACCCTAAACTTAGTCACAAAGCTCCAAGGGTGCGCAATCAGTGTCCGCTGTCCTCCCAGTAAAGCTAGTTGTCTCCCCACAACCCCGCGCATTTTCGTCGCGTTACATCTGTCGCCCATATCATCCTCATTGTCGTAACCCGATCGTGGCTCCTCCTTCCCCACTACCTCCTCCTTTCCCACTACCTCCTCCTCAGTCTGCCTCTGCCCACCCATCTCACTCATTGCCGGCATGGGCGATTCTCATCTTTTACCAGATGTCTATATGTGAGAGCGGACAGACGGTAGACTCCACCACCTTTTGTGTAGTGAGGATTTATGGTTCGACATTTCAAGTAAGGAATCAAATCAGTGTAATTCTACCATGCTACTGAAGTAACACGCCAGGAATTGTGAGTATATCACACATGTTCTTTGAAAACAGTATTCGTTTCTTAGAGAATGTCAGCACTAAAGCTACGAACAATAGGTTGCCCAGTTGTTGCCTGGCATATTTCGCTGTGGGACCGTGTTAGCCTAATGGTTTCCGCTCGTGTGCCTTCCAGATAGTTAAGGGTTCGATCAGTGTTGGGGCGGACTGAGATTTGTAAACTGACGTGGGTTTCCAGGTTGAATCAGCCGACAATGAGTACCAGGAAATATCTTGGGAAATAAAGGTGGCAGGGTGATACTGGCTATATCATTTACCGCAGGTCAGCATGGCCGAATGGGTAAGAACGCGCGTTCTTAAATATCCGCTGTGCTGATGCCGAGGTAAGCGGTTCAACCCCTACACCGGACAGCTGAACTAAAATGTTGGCCTGTCGTCATTGACGTGGAGACGTCATATTCACGTCATATATACACGTCATATAATGTCATATAAACGTCATATACGTGTCATATAATGTCATATATACGTCATATAATGTCATATAAACGTCATATACACGTCATATAATGTCATATATACGTCATATACACGTCATATAATGTCCTATAAACGTCATATACACGTCATATAATGTCATATATACATCATATAATGTTATATAAACGTCATATACACGTCATATAAACGTCATATACACGTCATATAATGTCATATATACGTCATATACACGTCATATAATGTCATATAAACGTCATATACACGTCATATAATGTCATATATACGTCATATAATGTCATATAAACGTCATATACACGTCATATAATGTCATATATACGTCATATACACGTCATATACATACTGCCGTGTTATATGTCATATAACGTGAACAATTGAATCATAACCTTTGCAGGATGTTGCAGACAACCCCAGCATTATTTGGCTGTTTGTGATTTCTTAGCAAGTTCACGTTCAGTCGTTTGCTATAGTTTTCGGAACGATCAGCACATTTACCATTGTATGAAATCCACCTCAAGGCGGTGTGCTGTCAAATCTTCCGCAGTTGTATTTCAAATGATGTATGCGGGATTACGAATTGCGTCAGTAGCCCCTTCGTCACAGAGCCGGTAACTGAATCATACTTGACTGATATACATAATACAGACTGAAATACATAATACAGACTGAAATACATAATGCAGACTGAAATACATAATACAGACAGTGTGATCATATACTCCAAATTGCCGGCTTCAAATGTTTCTGCAACAAGCGACACCTGGGAATGGCCATTCTCATTCGCTACAGTTTGGTGGCTTCAGAGCTAGACATGTCCAGTTGGGACAATGACGACATACAAATACAGGCGGTTAGAGTTCAATCCGGTCTACCATTCGTGTTGGTGAATGTTTATGCTCGTATTGCGAGTGTGGATTCCCAGAAGTGGCAGTGTCTGACGTGACATATTAGGTCACGAGAGAAATGTTATTTTCTGTGGCGATTACAACGCTAAAGGCAGATCACGGGGGAAAATTTCCTCCAACACACAGGGGGTGGGGGTGGGAGGGGGAGGGGAGAGCTCAAGACTGCACTTGAAACCATTGACCTGGTTTGTATCAACAGTGGCTGTGTCACCAGGACAGCAAGTCGCCCAGGTGATGAGGACAGTGTTATTGATCTGGCGCTGGTTTCTCCTTCACTCACTACAGTATGTAGATAGGGTGTCCTAGGGTACCACGGCAGCGACCACCACCCTTGCAGCATATTGTTGAAGAAAACCAAAACCAAGCAGCACAAATCAACGGTCAAGACTTTCCAGTATGACAGTACAGGGCAACGTGTGGTGAGTAAAATAAGGCGCGACACGCACAGAAAGCTTCAGGGCAGGGGAAAAATCTGTGAGCAGCCACCTTGGTGGAATTTTGAGGTGGAAAAGGCCTGGGTGGATAAGAGTAGTGCTATAAGGAAATGGCGAAACGCCAAGAAGAACAGAGTTGCCCATCAAAGTCCCTGCATGCACTTAGAAAGAGAGATGCACACAAGAAGAAGCTATTTCAAAACTTAAAAAAAAAAAAAAAACTGGTACCGGTGGTTAAAAGAGAAATATGGACAGAGGTATGTCAAAAAGTAAGCACAGACAAGTCACTGAAATTGTTCTGGCGTCTACATAAAAGCATGAGTGAGTTAGTCAAGAATAAGAGTATTCCTGCCTTCCAATGTGCTAACCTCATCTGGCAGAGGACTGACGAGAACAAGGGCAAAGGTCTCTTCGAACGCTATTTAGATCAGTGCATGAGAGGCCGAAATCTTGTCAAGGAGGTTACCTCAGATAGATGCAAGGCCCAGAACATTTCGGATGAAGACACAGTGACAGTGAAAGAGATCAAGGCTGTGCTTCGACGATAAAAAAAAAAAAACAGTGCTCCATGGCCAGATAGCATAAGACAGGGGTGGGCAAACTTTTCGTGCGGAGGGCCGCATTGACAAATGTAAAGCTATTGGTGGGCCATATATATATATATATATATACATTTTGTTTACAGCAACCTATCACAATAAGTAATTATTAATTATTTATAGGTTATTAAGCAGTATAAATAACTAATTATTGCAATTTTATTTTACTTATACACTTATGCATTATATTTGACAATATGGACAAAAACTTTTACTAATTTGCTAACACGATTTTACAACTTGTTATTATAACAAATATTCTTTATTATCTATCAATGGCTTTAATTTAGACACACAGCGACTACATTGTCACTACAGTTGTTGATTTCTAATGAGATGTATGTAACTACTTGCACTTTTTGACAATATTCTTGAAATCTGGAACAAGTTTACTTGTTGAAATTCGCATGACAGCATGCAAGTTGCAGTCCGACAATAAAGACATATTCTTAGATGTGTTGATCTTCAAGCAAGAGAATGCTTTTTCGCAAATGTATGTTGGTCCAAATAATGATAAAAGTTTAGCTGCAAAGTTTTTCAAGTTGGGAAATAATTCTTGTGATAAAGATCCATAGAAATCCAGCAAACCATCTGTCTTGAATTTCTCTTTCAGGTCATGATCTGCTTGTAAGTCAAGTAGCTCCAACTGTATGTCCTCTGTGGCTGTATCAGCTTCTGCACTAAAAGGGGAACTGAGACTATTGAACTGTGGCTCTAAGTTCTTGAAATCTTGGAATTTCCATCCAAATTCTTCAGTCAATGCATCTAATTGGGCTTTGTATTTTTCAGTCATTTCACCAGAAATGGTTTCTTGTTTCAGCAAAGGGAAGTGACATAATCTTTTTTCACTTGCTTGTCTAGAGAACAGTGAAAGTTTTGCCTGAAATGATTTTACATATACATACATTTCATGTGCAAACACACCATTGACCTGAAGTTTGACATTCAGTTCATTTAACTTTTCCATAATTTCAATGGCAAACATAAAGTCTAACTGCCACTCTTTATTGACAATGTTAGTATTAAAGTCACATGCAATGCCCTTCATCTCTAGGAGCATCACTATTTCTTTTCTGAGTTCCCACACTCGCCTCAACACCTTGCCGAGACTCAGCCATCGAACATTGGAGTGGTTCAGAAAATCGGAATGTTCAGTTTCCAAATTGTCAAGTAATGACTTGAACTGTCTGTGATTAAGTCCTCTTGATCTGATGAGGTTGATGACACTGACAACTGGGTCAATAACATGCTTGATATTTAAAACAGTTTACACAGACTTTCTTGATGAATCACACAGTGAAGTGGTAATAATGTGTGGTCTGGATATTCTGCTTTAATCTTATCACTTATAAACTTTACCAGACCTTCATTTTTTCCAGTTAAAGCACGAGCTACGTCAGTTGTAACACTTGCCATCTTGTTCCAAACCAAACCAGTTTTTTCAATACAGTTAGTAACAGCATTGAATATATCATGGCCTGTGGTTGGGTCTTTGAGTGACTCAACACTCAGTAACTCTACAGTGAGTTTCAAAGAAGTGTTTATAACACGTATAAATATCAATAATTGGGCAGTACTATGTACATCGGTACTCTCATCCAATGCAAGAGAGTACCACAAACATTTTTTACGTGCATCTTGAAGTTTATGCATCAAATTGTCACTGATCTTGTCAACACGTCTGACCACAGTTCTCCTTGATAAAGTAATGTTGTTAAATATGTTTTGTTTTGTTCTGGGCACATAATGTTTGCTGCATCTAGCAAACATTCCTTGATGAACTCGCCATCAGAAAATGGCTTGTTCTGTTTTACAATTCTGTGTGACAGGACAAGACTAGCTTCAGTTGCAGCATCTTGAATTGAAGACTGTTTAGTGAAAACAGCAGTTTGCTGTTTCTCCAAATTTTTCACCAACTCAAGGCATTTCCTTTCCTTCTCTTCGGTCGTTAAATTGTATCCGAAATCGGAATGTTTTGTTTGATAATGTCTTTTTAAATTGTACTCCTTGAAGACAGCCACTGACTCACGACACAACAAGCAAACTGATTTGCTACCAACTTTTATAAAACAGTACTTAGTTGTCCATTCATCATTAAAAACACGGCATTCTTCTTCAATCTTACGTTTGTTATTGACACTCATCATAACGGTACATGAAATTCTGTAAAATTCAACAAAATAACTTAAAAACGAATTTAAAATTTTTATTTCTAAATGCCCTCGCGGGCCGCATAAAATCACTTGGCGGGCCGCATGCGGCCCGTGGGCCGTAGTTTGCCCACCCCTGGCATAAGAAATGACGACATCAATATGTGTACCGACAACGAGCTAGAGAAACTAGCAGACATGTACAACAACAGTATAGAGAGTGCTAGCATCAAGGAGGAGTGGTTACACAGCTATCTGATTCCCTTGCCGAAGCCGTCAAAGACCACACACAAATTCAGGGATATCGAGTTATAACCATGCAGAATACAATAGACTAGAGCTGGAGAAGTTCATTGCCAGAAAAATATCAAGCCGCCTAGAGAGGCAAGGTGTTTTCCCACCTACCCTGGCAGGGCACCGTCCAAAAAGAGAAACATTGACCAATGCAGCAGTTTTTGCCCATGATGTCTATGAAGGTTTCCACTCAGGCATTGAAACCTTTGCTGCAGCGATTGATCTTGAGGGCGCGTACAATAGAATACTATTGGATTTTTTAATGCATCAACTTCTTGAACTCAAGATTAGTCCTTTCCTCCTTAGTTGGATCGCTAGAGCTCTCTTCCAACGGAAAGTAGTTTTTAGATGTGGCAGCTGGACTTTGGAACCAACAACAATATATCCTGGCCTACCACAGGGATCACCATTATCTCCGGTGCTGTTCAATGCCTACACTGTTAGAATCACCAGCGAGCAAATCATAGGACCGGGGAGGACATTGTCGTATGCAGACGATGTTTTAGTGTATCGTCAGGGCAAGGAAGAGATCAGGTTGCTGTGAAACTACAAACCGAACTCAATCGCATAAACACTTGGTGTATTGAAGCTGGCGCAATGGTCAACCCAACAAAGGCAACTGTGACATGGTTTTCTTTGAATAATCATATTGTCAATATCCCAAGGCCAATTGTAAATCTGTGTTCAGAGACGGTGGAAAGAACGCAGGCAATGAATTACTTGGGGATACGGTTTGATCGAAGCTTAGCTTATACTGAGCATGTAGACCAGGTGATAACAAAGGCCGAGCGGGGTTTGACTGCAATATGGGTGATGGCGGCGGCAACCTGTGAGCAGCGCCATCTATGTCTTCTTTGCGAGGGTCTGGTCCTTTCTGTTTTGGAGAATGCGATGGCGATCGTGACTCTCAGCCATAAACAGATAGAAAGGATGGAAAGGATACCGAACGAAGCTATGCTCATTATTCTTGGATGTACAAGAGATATAGCATGCAGTGCGATGCGCTACCTTCTTGATTTTCCAACTATGAGGGACAGAATACCAACTTGCCAAGCACGTGCCTATATCAGAGTCAGTGCAAACACACAACACCCACTCCATAGCGAGATTAAGAAGGTAAAGGGCAGGAGGTTAAATAGAGGAAAATCGTGGATGGGTCAAGCCGAAGACATTCTTCAGCAGGTTTGTTCACTTACTGACTTAGAATCTGGCGAGGAGTGGGTACAAGTGCCAACAGAGTTCTGTAGATCCTTTTTTCAGTGTGCATCCAACTAGACAGGAAATGCAGACAAGAAAAGCCAGCTGCTGTGGAGGCGGAAGTAAAAGCTCTGATCTTCCTGAATTCTTTCGAGGATGATGATGTCGTTTACACGGATGGGTAGGTCGTTCGATTCAGGCCGGAGAGGAAATTGTGAAGGAAGAGTCTGGCGCTTTTGCTTTGACCACAAGCAGCCTGACTATGGAAGTCATGTCAGTTAAGTAATGCAATAACATGGCTCGATATACAGACATTCAATTGGGCATGTGTCCTTAATGACTCATTGAGCATGCTCAGGAGGATACAGATGGGGTGGGTCCGAAGAGAGTGGCTGCTGTGTCTGGAGCAGTCTCGGCTGGCAAAGATTAGTTTCATCTTCGTGCCAGAACATGCGGGTGTACAAGGAAATGAGTGGGCTGACAGGCTTCAGGATAGGGCTACTGTGGAAGGCGGAAGAGCCATGGACCAGGCAGACATTCTGAATGCCCTACGAGAAGTAAGTCGTTTACGAGAACCAAGCGATGACTGTGAATCTACAACCATGGTTAGGCTGCAAGAACAGCAAGTTAAAAGAGGTGTGTCCAAACAAGAACACAACGCAGGAAGCCAAAGAAGAGTAATAAACCAACACAGAACTGGTGTTGTGAGCCTCTACACGCCGCGTGATTTGCTGAGGAGGGGATCCGAGCACTTATGGACTGAATGATTCGATGTTCATTGGGGATGGACTGTCGACTAACTAACTAACTAACTACCTAACTAACTAACTAACTAACTACCTAACTAACTAACTAACTAACTAACTAACTAACTAACTAACTAACTAACTAACTAACTACCTAACTAACTAACTAACTAAACTTACTAACTAACTAACTAACTAACTAACCAACTAACTAACTATTAACTAACCAACTACCTACCTACCTACCTACTTGACTGGCTGACTGACTGACTGACTGACTAAACTTTACGATCCGGTATGTTTGTGATTGTTAATTGGTCTACCTGTTTTAATAAAAAATTCTGAGATCTGTGGTTGCTATTGCAACGTTTAGATACACATTCTATCCACATTCAATGTTTATGTTGTCTAGTGCGTCCTCTAGTTTTCTACTTCTATGATCGCCAAACAATACATATTTGTTTATTTATGAACTGTGTTAGTGGGCACAAATGGTACCCAATGTGATATTTCTGTGTAATTATAAATGCTATATGGTATATATAGTTTTTTATGGATGTGAAACGTGGACAATGAGCCGACAAGCTCATCTATTAGCAGTGGAAATGTGGTTTCTGGGGAAAATGCAAAGAATATCATGGACAACAGAAAAACCGATGAACAAGTCTTACAAGGGGCAAATAAAAACAGCAAGCAGATTAGAGAAATTAGACGTAGACTGTCAAATTATGTTGGAAGAAATAAATTAGAGAACTTGGTGACAACTGGCAAAATTGAGGGGAAAAGAACAAGGGGAAGGCAGAGAGGTAAATATCCGGGTGACTTGACCACATGGTATGGTCGAGACAAGAACATGAAGCTGATCTGGTGATCATGTAAGATGATGAAACATGACCATCCACTCTTACAGACATGTCACATGATGATGATGATCGTGTAGACAGACAGGCCGATACGTAATTAGGCAAGAGAATGGCTATGTTTATCGGTAGAAAACAGGGTGCGTGAATCGGTGGGCAGGTAGATATGTAGATAGACAGATATATTAAGTGCAGTGCTCTGATAAAGCGCCATTATTGGACAATGTACAAGTTGTCCTACTAACCCGAATTTGTGTAAGTGCAATACGCTGCTTTAATGAGGGGCATTACTGTGTTAAGCAAGAACTGCACTACAATTATTACTTCACCCTACTCTACAACGTAGAAAGAAAATTGCCACGTAATACAAATGTACTACATTTTACTCTTTCAATGGAATAAACGGACGAAAACAACAGTTATTACCCGTACATTTCTGCCACGAATATGTTCACTAAAAGTAAATTTTCCTCTCAGAAATAAGTAGTTTTCTTTCAAAAGGGGAAATAACCACGAAGAGGGACAGAAGTATTGATTAATATTTATTTGTCTGTCTTAACCAGATCAATCAAATTACTACCAATTCTAAAGGTGGGGGACTAAATTTCGCTTTTCGAAGGACACAGTCTATATACCGAACTAACCAGGTATGTCAAGGCTAATAAAATATATTAATTAAGTGAACAACAACTGTGTGGAATTTTAGGTAAACAAAGATAAGTTGTATATTTGATGGGAGTCTAAGCATTTGTGTAAACAAATTAATTGTTAGTTTTGAGAAAGTTGTTAACGACATCGAATATAATTCCCAAGCGGGATACCGCTGTTTAAGACAGAACGAGTAAAAGTAACAATTTTTTAAGATAGAACGAAATAAAGTAACCTCTGTTTAAGACAGAACGAGTTAAAGTAACCTCCGTTTAAGACAGAACGAGTTAAAGTAACCTCCGTTTAAGACAGAACGAGTTAAAGTAACCTCCGTTTAAGACAGAACGAGTTAAAGTAACCTCCGTTTAAGACAGAACGAGTTAACATAACTTCTGTTTAATATAGAACGAATTAACATAACTTCTGTTTAAGATAGAACCATTTAACGTAACTCTGTTTAAGATAGAACGAGGTTAAATAACCACTGTTTAAGATAGTACTAGTTAAAGGATCAGATATACTTGAGAGAAAATATATATATATATATATATATATATATATATATAATATATATATATATATATATATATATATATATATATATATATATATATATATATATATATATATATACACGTTTTATCCAACGGAGTCGTGATATCGCAGTCCTCTAGCATGATTGCCTTCCAGGCCGCTGGTCATGTGGTCGAACCTCTTTTGTCCCATACCAGTCTTTTGAAAGTTCACTCTGTCGTATGCAATATGTCCTGCTTCTCTTCCTTTCACGTGTAAATTATCTATCACAACTCGAATCCATCTGCATTGTGGTCCTCCTCCTTCTCCGGGACCCTTTCCTCCATAATGTTTTTCTTTCTGGACTCTCGTTTCTTTCCACAGGCTCAACATATTCCATTTATCATTGTCTCAACAGCCAATCTTCTACAGTACTGAAATCTTATTGGATATATATGTGTGTTCTCCTTTCAGTCAAATGCATTTTATTACCAACATCATGCGCCATGCCGATAAGCGTGGGCGGTCATATTTCACTATCTCACACGATCACCAGAGTCGTGGATCTGTTCTTTGTTCTTGTTTCGGCCATGCCGCATGGTCAAGCCATAAAGATATTTACTTCTCTGCCTCTTTTAAATAACACCGTGAGACTAATATTGCAATATATTGTCCTTCTGCTCAAATGGGAGGTCAAATTTGACGATATACTGTCCTTCGACACCTAAACAGTCAATATCCTTCAGTAACATGTATATTCAAAAACCGGATCCATAAGGCGACGCATTATTTTCCTTGTTGTTTTTGTTTATAAATGTACCTAATCTCCAACAGAAGCAGATATACGCATCTCTTGTTACGAAAGAACAAGTACGAGATACAACATAAGGGCCCCGAATATAACAAAACGGATAAGTCGACGGTTGAACGGGGCCATTCTTCTAAAGTATTGGAATTGTAACAGGTCGACCCAACTTAAGATATGCACCAGGAAATCTCCTTGGAAGTAAAGGCAGCGGAAGTGATAATGACCGCGTAGCGCATTCAGTTTTGACTGGTCTATAAAATATCTTATAATAAATCCCTAGTATAATAGCCAGTCACATTTCGGTAGACCTGCATATTCTTCATAGTAGTAAAAACTCCGCCGCGGAGCAAACACGGCAGGCGGGTTTCTGATCGCCAGAAGATACCCCCTTCCCCAAGTTTTTCGGACCATTATCCTCTTAACACTCTCTAGGGGCGGTCCCGTCCGGGTCATGACACCGGGCGTCTTTCCCCTGCCGTGCGAGACGTTCATTCAAATTCGTTGTCGCCGTTGTTGTGCTTGTCCATCGCTGTTATCATGTCCACTCTCAAGCCTCCCCATCCTCAGTGAGGCGAGTATGTGCAGCCTGTGCTTGCCCCTTATGAATTGTGGCCCTGGAGAGCTTGCTTCCTCCCCAGCCACGGCCTCAATCGCCTCCACACGTCTCCGTTGCCATTTTACTTCTTCGTGCCCCGTTCATGGCACCGCACTCTACTAGGAAGCCGATTCTTCCTTTGATTTCTTGACCCACCTCTTGGTCTCTGCAGGTGAGTGCGACTTACGGACGATTACCGCTCTGTTGTGGAGGTTGGACTTCGACCGACATTTGCATGATTTGTCTGCACTCAGACTCACCACCCTCGCTCGGAGGAAAGGTTAAAGATCTGACACGAGACGTTGCAAGTTAGTGGTCTTGATTGACAGATTGTTAGGTGTTCTGCAGTTACCGCTTCAAACCATACTAGTTTCGAGTCTCGCCCCACTTCAGGTCCATTTCGGTAGACCAGCATAATCTTCATAGCTAATAACAATTTCCACATCATTGATTAATATTACTAAATCGTAAAGTATTAATGTTTGCATTATCCCATGCCTTTATTGCTTATCTGTTATATTGTCGTTGTTTTCAGTTAGCCTAGGATGATGTGTGAATGAAATAATGTATGAAAGAGAGTAATAGATGGGTAGAAAGTAGACGGGCCTGCGTGCCCAATTTTCAACCCTTTGGAAATAAAGTTTTGTTCGTTAATTCATATATCCACACGCTCTGAGACCTGTAAAGGAGTCTTCTATTTTACTTGTTTTGCTAGAATCCGTCTATGTCGATCTTTCAAGCGTGCATTGTGTGTCTTATTCTAAATTTGACATTATGTTAATAACGGCAAGCTCAAAATCGCTTTGATATGACAGCTGGCATTTTCTCTTGTCCAGGGAAAGTTAGCTGACAGGCCAAAAATTAACGAACCGATCTTGACGACAATTAGCTACCATTGTTGCACTAGCTTCAACACAAAAATCTGGCTGGATAATAACTATTCATTCATAATCTTTCATCTTCTATACTGTTGTACGGTTACCCTGCGGTCTAATTTGTATGTTGGCTTAATTATATACACATTGTCTGGGTAATATCAACCTTGGCCAGTTGTGCGTGCACTGTGGAAAATTACTTTGTGTTTGCGCGAAGGTGTTATAAGTTTCTGTAGTCTTTGACTTCTGTAAATTTCTAGTTCCGCGCGTCACGTTGGCAATGTTGATGTTATTATGTGATCTTCTACAACGGTGCCGTGACAACATGGCGGAAATTATAAATATAAATCGATGAGGAATACTGAGGGGGGGGGGGGGGGGGGAGAGAGAGAGAGAGAGAGAGAGAGAGAGAGAGAGAGAGAGAGAGGTGTGGTGGTGTAGTCAATTGTCAATATTAGTGGAGCTAGTATATGAAACGGTGCCGTGACACATAAAACGGCGCCATGGCACATATTTAATCGGCGCCATAACACATAAACCGGCATCATGACACATATAAACCGGCTTTAAAATACATGAAAATGGTGCCACAATAAAATATAAAATGACGTTATAACTCATAAAACGGCGTCTCGGCACACATAAAACGGCCCATGGCACATATAAAACAGTGCCATGTATACATATAAAATGGCATATAACGGCTAGTGATACATATAAAAAGCCGCAACAATAAAGTGGTGTTATAGCACATATAAAACAGTGACATGATCCTTATAAAATGGCACCATAACATATACAATGGTTTGTAATACATATAAAAGGCGCCACAATAATTGTAACACGGCGCCCTGACACATAAAGTGGCGCTATAGCACATATAAAACAGTGCCACGACACATATAAAACAGCGCAATGATAAGTTTTGCAGGCACACGTGAACTATGTCGCTTTATGAAACTCGGGCACAAAAGGAGTGGTGGCACCCACTGCCCCGCCCATATTACGCTACTGATTAGTGGTCACTGAAATAGTATTAGACATACCTTCATACGCATTGATTGGGTGGGTGAGGGATGTGTGAGTGGGTGGGGAGATATTGTGTGGGTGGGAGATGTGTGTAAGTTTGGGATGTGTGGGTGGGTGCGGGATGTGTGTGGGTAGTTGAGGGATGATTGGATTAGCGGGTGGATGTGTGTGTGTGTGTGGGTGTGGGGATGTATGTTTGGGGGATGTGTGTTTGGCTGGGTGGTTGGGGGTGTGTGGGTGGTGAGGATATGTGGGTGGGTGAGTGTGTGTGGGCTACAGGATTGGTGGGGGAATATGTGTGGGTGGGGATGGTTGGGTGGGTGGGGCATATATGTATGTCTGGGTGTGTGTGTGTGGGTGGGGGATGTGTCTCATAACATGATAATATGCATTGTTTATGTTTACAACATTCATTTGACAATGCTTTTTTTTCCTATGTGAATGTATCATGCACTATTGATGAACGAAAGACGAGTGATTTGAAGGGCCGAATGTAAGACGGGCCTGCGTGCCCAATTTGTTACCTTTTGAAAATAAAGTTTGGTTGTTTGTTTGCTTGTTTGTTTGTTTGTTTGTTTGTGTCTTTGTTTGTTTGATTGGCCCTCATAACAGTTAGTGTAGAAAGAAGTAAAGATCTAAGAATGGACTTCTCAGCTTTCCCCTACTGCTTTTCCCCCTCCTCCTTCTCCTTCTTTTCAACCTTCTCTGCCCCCTGCCTATGCTCATCCTTCTTCTGCTTGTTTTTCTTCTTGTTCTTATTCTACTCCTCCTCCACCACCTCCTCATCCACCACCTCCTCCGCCTTCTCCACCTCCACCTCCTCCACCTTCTCCTCCTCCTCCTTCTAGTTTTTATTTGTTATCATTATCAGCATTATTTTCTTCTTTATCCTTTTCTTCTTTGTCTTCCTCCTCCTTTCATCTCCTAGTACAGTAAAGGCTCTCAAACAACTAGTACCAACCCATTTGTAAACCCTTTACATGGATGCTTCAATTTCGCAGCTCAAGCCTTTTATGGTGTGAGCTAGCCATAATGGTGTGAGGTAGCCACTATTATGTGAGTAACCAATATGGTGTGAAGTAGCCACTGGTGTGAGGTGGCCACTATTGCGTGAGGTAGTCATTATGGTAGAGACAGTCACTATTGTTGAGGTAGCCAATATTGTGTCAGGTGTCCACTATGGTGTGAGGTAGCGACTATGGTGGGAGGTAGCCATTATGGTGTGAGGTAGCCACTGGTTTGGGGTAGCCGCTATGGTGTGGGGTAGCCACCACTGTGTGAGGTAGCCACTATCTTGTGAGGTAGCCATTATCGTGTGAAGTAGCCACTGGTATGATGTTATCACTATGTTGTGAAGTAGCCACTATTATGTGAGGTAACCACTATGGTTTGAGGTACCAATATGGCGTCAGGTAGCCACTATGGCAGTGAGGTAACAATTCATTCCCCTGAAGCTAATTTAAACAATATAACGCACTCGGTATAGATCTGCTTTGCAAAATACAATGATGGAAAACAAAGGACTTTGCGGTGACAAGCCATTATCAGCAAACAAACTTAAGAACACAACAAAATAGAAATTACGGAGATGGCACTACAATGAATACATTAAGGCAAATAGGCAGATTTTCTGAACTGAAGGTCATGAAGCTGGAAACAATAATTTTAACCCGAATAAAATGAATCTAATAATTACTTTGGGCAGTTATTTGAGCTTAAAGATAAACATCTGGCTATTTAAATGTAAATTAAACATCATACAAATATCACGTGAAAGATAAACATCTGGCTATTTACATGTAACATAAGCATCATACAAATATCACGCCGGGAAGATGGCAGGAAACGTATTAATGCAAGGAAAATATCAGACATTCCTGTCAACATTTGAATGTATTTAAACCCCGGATGATGTCAACACGTATTATCTCCTGCCTTTTGGAATATCAAATCTCTGCATGTTGATCTATCAGATAATCTTAATATGTTCATCTTTCAATCAGTTGATAAATTAATCAAAGTGTCGTCTCTGCAATGAATATTGGCTGTATTAGATCTCGAATAACTTTCGTTCCTCGCTGTTATTTGTGGCGATTTACAATAAGAAAGTAAAGTACCCTTTTGCACACCTTGAACAGAAAAGAACAAATGCATCCATACTGCAGGATCTGAATATTCAAGAAGGTTGGCTTCTAAAGACGATAAATAAAGACCATTGAAATATTCTGGTCACTTGAAACGTCATTAAAGTTTGAAGGAAACAATAATGGAGGGGTGGGTATATATGCGGGAAGAGAGGAAAAGGACGGCCATCGAGAAGATAGGTGCAGG
>JACEFZ010012769.1:0-80000 GCA_014155875.1 Cepaea nemoralis
TTTCCCGGGGGCAAAAGAACCCTTTAAAGGGGGGGGGGATTTAATAAAACCCGGGTTGGGCAATGAAGTCGACCCTGTCGACTTTTAAGCGACTTTTTTATGTTTGAAGCGATAGAAAAGCGGTTATCTCTTGAAATATTAAAAACTGTTTAGAAAAGGGAAAGAAGCCAACAGATTGTTATAATGCTCAAGGGAGGCAACAAAATAAGGAAACTCTTAAACATAATTACTTCTCTGTCTATTTGATTTTAGCAAACAACAAGCCAATTCAACAAGATATTTATTAAGTGACTTTAGTGATTTAAGAAAACTTATAAATTATTGATAGATTTTCAGAAATTAATTACTTATAAGAATACAATCAAAAATAGAAAGCTCTAGAGATTCAACAATACAAAATGTAGATATGTGAAACCATAATATGGATAGTTGATCTAAAGAAAAATTGTGTCTCTTTAGTCTGGAATTTATTTGGGCGGCAATGTCCGGCCAAAATACAAACTCAGAAGGCACCTATACTGGCACAAAAAGTCACCTCGAACTCCCAGACAGATCAACATAGTAAGGAAGATGAAGACGGTTTCCAGCTGGTCAGTCGGAAAAGGGGACGCTCAACCAAGTGCCTGTCTGACGGTGAGAGCTCGACACCTCCAGCCTGCCAAACACATGTTACCACGCTGCCGCGCTTCAACAACCACGACTACCCTACACCGCCTGAAGCGCACAGGTCAAACAAAAAGAAATGCGTAAGTAATTATACTGAACAGATAACGACCAGCGCCATGACCGAAATAGACAGTGATAACATTAACACACCACCACGACAAAGAAACCTGTCAGATTCTTCACCACGCCTCGTTATTGACTTAGAGATTTCGAGCCCGGCGAAGGAATCTACTGACAATCTCCAGAAATGATAACAGGAATACAGACAGTTTTGAAACAAGAAACATAATTATGCTCAACCGTTTCTTATTTTACAACAAAAATGGCAGCGGAAATTAAAATAATGAGTATTAACATTCGAGGTATAAGATCCAAAATTAATCATCTTATACCACTCATACACAAATATAAACCTGATTTTATACTCATTCAGGAAGCTAACGTTAAAACCGATGAACACTCATCATATATCACAACATGCATAGGTCTAAGACACTCATGTTTTAGTCTTAGTACTCAACATATCGGATTGGGTACAGCAATAATACAGACATCGGACAGGTGGCAGATTATAGAGAAGGACAGGGACTGCCAGGGTAGGATAGCTATAGTACAGGTGAGAAATAACATAAATAAATACACAATTGTCAACATACACGCACCGCCTGACTACAGAAATCAGCCGCTCTTCTACCAAACACTGGGAAATTTATTATCACGCTCATATCGGGGTCACAACATCATTCTAGGGGGTGATTTTAATTGCGTACTTTCGGCGCATGACCTTATAAATGGAGATGTAAGAATGCAAATTAGAAACACAACGGGGGAGGAGGAACATCAATTAGACACATTGCAAACAATTTTAGATATCCATGGGCTAACAGACGCATACAGGCAGATGCACCCCCATGGAACAGATACAACACACACAAACAATGCGCATAACAGAGCAGCGCGATTAGATAGAATTTATGCGCCCATAACACATCATATAACACAAGTCAAGCATTTACAGGAGACACTGAACTTCACAGATCATAAGGCGGTAGTTGCAACAATAAACACAGTACAAGCAACACCACACCTTAGAAGATCTCCCCATTGGAAACTGAACTGCACACTTTTACAAAATCAGGACTATGTAGATTGCATAACAAAACTGATCCTCACATACACAAGCGATATACCGGAGGGTAAAGCGCGAGAACTCTGGGAAACACTTAAACAAACTATACGAGAGAGAACACAAACACTAGCAGCAGTAATACACAAGCAAACACTACAACAAGAAAAAGTATTGGAAAATGCAATTAAGCTCTTACTACAGACAGACAAAAACTCACCACACATCATAGCATTACAGGAAGAATTAGATCTTCACAGACATCATCGATTTCAGGGGGCTTTACTGCGAACAAAGTTACAAACTATAACACAAGAGATACCGAGTAAACAATACCTAGCTTTAGAACAAAACATACAGCGCAGCAGACAAATAGGCCAGATAATTGACAGGGAAGGAAATATACAAGTCGAGCCACAACAAATAGCCATAGCTTTTGAAGATTATTACAGGAACCTTTATACAGAGGAAAACACACAGGCGCACGTGCAAGAACACTTTATGAAATTCACAAAAGAACTCACAGAGGAACAGAAACTAACACTAGATACTGAATTAACACTAACAGATATAACACAAGCGGTTCATGGAATGCAGAAGGGCAAATCGCCTGGCCCTGACGGTATTACTGCTGAATTCTATCAGTTTTTCTTTCCTCTTCTAGGTCCCCTTTTACTAGCAGTATTCTCTGAATCTTTCCACAAACATGAATTCCCATCCAGTTTCAACACGTCTTACTCTTACATCACTCTTATTCCGAAGGAGAACACTGACAAGACACTTTTAAAGAGTTACAGACCTATCTCGCTTTTAAACGTAGACTACAAGATTTTAACAAAGACTTTGACGAATAAATTGAAACCAGTAATGGCATCTCTCATTCATGAAGACCAGCAATGTAGTGTGCAACACCGGAATATCCAGCAACACACACACTTCATAAGGGATATGATCAACTACACAGATCTGAAAAACTGTCAGTCCTCAATTCTCTCTTTAGATCAAGAAAAAGCATTCGACAGAATATCTCACTCATACCTCCACAAAACTCTCTCACACTGCAACGTGGGAAATTATTTTCGGACATGGGTCAAAATTTTATATTTGAAACCGGAAAGTCGGATTCTATTAAACCATACCCTAACCAATTCTTTCAGGTTGACTAGGGACAGGGATGTCCCTTGTCCCCTTTACTGTACGTTGTCGCTCTAGAGCCACTTCTAGAAAAGATACGACAGGACGACAATGTCAGGGGTACGTTCATACCAGGGAAGGGTGAACAAAAGCTGCGTGCTTATGCGGACGATACCATTTTCTTTCCGACCACTGAAAAATCTGTACGGATCATTTTGGAGACGTTCTCGTTTTTCGGCAAAGGGAGTGGGGCAAAATTAAACGTCCAAAAATCTACTATAATGGGCTTAGGCAAATGGAAAAATAAGGCGGATTTTCCATTTGACTTAACATCAAACAATCTTATAAAAGTGTACGGAATCGTCTTCCCATGTCAACCAAATCAGACACACAAAGACACTTGGCAAAATCTAGAGAAGAAAATAACAGATATGTTACAGAGATACAAATACAAAACAACTACCATATTTGGTAGAAGTACCATTGTTAATACATATATAATTCCAAAAATACTATATCTGTGCACAGTCCTAGATCCCCCTCGTCAAACTGTCACAAACATAAACAAAGAGATTAGACGCTTTGTGTTTGGCAGCACCATCTACAGTATCAAACATACTACACTCATGCAAGACAAAAAAGATGGAGGTATCTTCCTCCAAGACATAACAACCAAAATACAAGCACTTAGGATCAAACACGTAGGTGAAATCCTACAACACCCAGAAAAACACCCTTTAGCACACTATTACATTGGAATTAGGCTATCTTCTTTAAAACCTATTAGGAATACATCCTCACATTATTTTGGCACTCTCCCAACGTTCTACAAAACATGAATTTCAGCCATTAAAGGACATGAAAAATTACTACACAAGAAAACACATACAATCTACAGGCATTTAGGTAAATTACAAGCAACTCCGGTACATCTCAGAATTAAAAGAGGACATAGATATTTCATAAAAGATTATACCGAAATTTTCTCAAATATTCACAACAAGCAGATTACTCCAAAAGCAAGGGAAATTACATATAGGCTTG
This sequence comes from Cepaea nemoralis, assembly GCA_014155875.1. Lineage (NCBI taxonomy): Eukaryota > Metazoa > Mollusca > Gastropoda > Stylommatophora > Helicidae > Cepaea > Cepaea nemoralis. The sequence goes on from JACEFZ010012769.1 coordinate 3,971, forward strand.
TTTACAGCATGACCCCAACAACAGAGAGAACAGCAAAAATAACTAAACAAATACTACAGTGTCAGCTTTGTAGACGGAACGTCCAAGAATCAGAAGAGCATATCTATTACGAATGCAACACAATCATGCCAACAAGAAACCTCCTACAAAACATCCTAAACACTCATTTGAAACAAAGAACAGATGTTTACAAAGCAATCATGATAAATTCCATTCCTTACTCCACACAAGACACCCACACAAAGCTACTTGTTCTATTGGCAGAGTACAGAAATCTTATATGGACATTAAGAAACAAAGCACTATACAATTACAGAACAATCAACAAAGAAATTGTCCAACAACTTTATCAACAAAAAGTCGCAAACATTCTAATCTTAGCCCCACAAGCGCAAATCTCGTAAAATATTTGGCTGAAGACAGCACATATTACAGTAGAAGCAAATAACTTGTTTTAAATAAAGGATACTACAACTGTAAAAAAAAAAAAAAAAAAAAAAATTATAAGCATGTGAGAATGATGGGTTTAGAATGAACGAGGGGAAGGAATCATCACCACATCATAGTCGTTGTTGTCTCCGTCATTATCATCACCATTATCATCACCATTACCATCACCATTATCATCATCATTATCATCACCATTATCATCACTATTACCATCAATCAAGTTAGAATGGGATGACTGAAAGCGTACGTCATTATCATAACTGTATATGTATGGTTTTGTTTCATTAACGCATATGACATAACACTAACAAACGGCAACGCTCTGTAATATACACAAACAAAGAAACACGCATTGCACCTTGTAAATATACATTGCTTTGTATGAAATAAACGTTTAAAAAAAAAAAAAAAACAAACAAACGCTTGACGCAGACACAAAATAAAAAGTCGCGTTGAGCGGCAGAAAAAATCAAAAAAAAAAAAAAAAAAAAAAAAAAAAAAATTTGGGCGGCAATTTTGCCGTGACATAATAGAAAAAAAACTGTTGGATGTTTTCGTCATCGGTACACATGTGCTGATATTGACAGATTCAAAAGCAGTAATAAAGTCGCTCTTGTCTCGGAAATTGCCAGTTCTAAGAACACTACTTTCTGAACTTAGCATAAGGTCACCATACAGTGGATACCATCCGACTGTGGAGTACCCGGAAACGACAGAGCTGATCGATTGGCTAAGGAAGGAGAAAAAAAGAACAACCTGATGTGCCCATTACATACCACCAAAAGAAAAGAATGATCAAATCAGTCAGAAGGCCACCAAACCCTACTCAAGACGACTACCACGATATGGACAGACCAGAACAGGTCATTATTCTGCGCCTCAGAACATGACACAATAGATTACGCAACCACATGTATACAAAATTCAAGATTGATGACTCAGCCATGTGCACATGTGGTTTGGCGTCACAGACAGCAGAGCAACGTACTCCAGGACTGCCCAAACTACAACATATCCAGGCGTACCTTCTGGCCCAGAGAGACAACAGTGGAAGATAAACTCTATGGACCGCTGAGTGAACTAAAAAAGACTGTTAGATTCATACAAGAGACAACATTGCAGTTATAGACATATTTCAGGCGAACGAAAGAAGAAGAAGGTTCGTTCTCGAGAATGAACCAAAAGCAGTATAAGCTTAGTGTATTGTTTTGCAGTTGTTTTAGCTAAAAAGTGCTAAAACTAGATACAAATTTAACTTGACCCAAATTTTTTTTTTTTTTTAAAGAGGCATTTATGGCTAATTATTTTTTTCCCCTCTTTTCCATCCTGTTTCAGGATAGTGCGGTCAACATCAGCATCTTTCGGCTGTATGTTGATTCCTAGGCTAGATTACGCTCATCAGCACGCCACGACCTTCTGGGCGACCGGCTCCATATTCTCATAAGTCACTGGTACAAATTATTTTTTAAAGCCAAGAATAACCAAATCGCCAAACTGATATTTTGACGCCAAACCTGTTTTTTAAAAGCCAGATTTATCAGATTTGGCGTTTAAAAAGCCAATAGGTAACCTCGCTACCCGTGTGCTGCTGGCGGGATAAAGGTTCAAACCCTACACCGGTAAGTGGGACTTTATTGTTGAACTCTCATTCAGAAAGCAATGGAAAATTTCTAGATGTAAAATTGCATAGAAAATCTACCTATGGTTGGGGTTGATTGCAACGTCCTGCAAAGGACATGCATGATTTCTATTTTCTATGGTTTCTGTGAGTTGGAATAAAACTGAATTCATTGCTTGAAGCATTTTCCATTTTTCATTTTGGGAGTCTCCGTGGCAAGGTAGTCAAGCCGTTTGAATGGGGCTCCGAAGGTTGTGGGTTCGATTCCGTGCCGCGTCCTTCGGTTTCACGTGTTAAATTTTTCGGAGACTCCTCGCTAAAGCTACGGAGTTCGTGCTTGGTGTGACCCTTTCCGCGATGCGGAAAGAGACGGAGCCATATGGGATATAACCCGGTGCAATGAAGTCGACCCTGTCGACTTTTAAGCGACTTTTTATGTTTGAAGCGATAGAAAAGCGGTTATCTCTTGAAATATTAAAAACTGTTTAGAAAAGGGAAAGAAGCCAACAGATTTTATAATGCGCAAGGGAGGCAACAAAATAAGGAAACTATTAAACATATTTACTTCTCTGTCTATTTGATTTTAGCAAACAACAAGCCAATTCAGCAAGATATTTATTAAGTAACTTTAGTGATTTAAGAAAACTTATAAATTATTGATAGATTTTCAGAAATTAATTACTTATAAGAATACAATCAAAAATAGAAAGCTCTAGAGATTCAACAATACAAAATGTAGATATGTGAAACCATAATATCGATAGTTGAACTAAAGAAAAATTGTGTCTCTTTAGTCTGGAATTTATTTGGGCGGCAATTTTGCCGTGACATAATAGAAAAAAAACTGTTGGATGTTTTCGTCATCGGTACACATGTGCTGATATTGACAGATTCAAAAGCAGTAATAAAGTCGCTCTTGTCTCGGAAATTGCCAGTTCTAAGAACACTACTTTCTGAACTTAGTCAGCATACAGTGGATACCATCCGACTGTGGAGTACCCGGAAACGACAGAGCTGATCGATTGGCTAAGGAAGGAGAAAAAAAGAACAACCTGATGTGCCCATTACATACCACCAAAAGAAAAGAATGATCAAATCAGTCAGAAGGCCACCAAACCCTACTCAAGACGACTACCACGATATGGACAGACCAGAACAGGTCATTATTCTGCGCCTCAGAACATGACACAATAGATTACGCAACCACATGTATACAAAATTCAAGATTGATGACTCAGCCATGTGCACATGTGGTTTGGCGTCACAGACAGCAGAGCAACGTACTCCAGGACTGCCCAAACTACAACATATCCAGGCGTACCTTCTGGCCCAGAGAGACAACAGTGGAAGATAAACTCTATGGACCGCTGAGTGAACTAAAAAAGACTGTTAGATTCATACAAGAGACAACATTGCAGTTATAGACATATTTCAGGCGAACGAAAGAAGAAGAAGAAGGTTCGTTCTCGAGAATGTACCAAAAGCAGTATAAGCTTAGTGTATTGTTTTGCAGTTGTTTTAGCTAAAAAGTGCTAAAACTAGATACAAATTTAACTTGACCCAAATTTTTTTTTTTTTTTTAAAGAGGCATTTATGGCTAATTATTTTTTTCCCCTCTTTTCCATCCTGTTTCAGGATATTGCGGTCACCATCAGCATCTTTCGGCTGTATGTTGATTCCTAGGCTAGATTACGCTCATCAGCACGCCACGACGTTCTGAGCGACTGGCTCCATATTCTCATAAGTCACTGGTACAAATGTTTTTTAAAGCCAAGAAAAGCCAAAACGCCAAACTGATACTTTGACGCCAAACCTGTTTTTAAAAAGCCAGATTTATCAGATTTGGCATTAAAAAAGCCAATTAGGTAACCTCGCTACGTGTGCGCTGCTGGCGAACTAAATACATTCCAATCTGTTTACATGCTCTCTCTCTCTCCTCTTCTCTCCCCCTCTCCTTCCCCCAGCTCTCTCTCTCTCTCTCCCTCTTTGTTGACCGCTTTCCCGGTCTCAGCCCAGCCCGCCACAAACTAATCCTTCGCACTTGTGGAATGCTTTGATTCAGCAATACTATTGAACATGCTTACATGAAACTAAGCTTGCATGAGGTGCAGGCAGTGTGAAAGTTTCAATTAAATGGTTTGGTATGCATGAGAGCAAACGATTATTACACCATGCCAAGAATATAATGTCACATGTGCATGAATGTATACACTGTATTCGCAGTGTAAAAAGACACTGTTTTGTACATATTAAACAGGAATAAAACATAATGAATCTGTTTTAGATACGTGACAATTTTCGAACCCATTTTCCCGCAACGGGAACGGGAAAAGGCAGTCGTGTCTGGTATAAGCAAAGTCATAAAAATTTTGCATCTTCAAAGTTTTCGTAAAAATAATGTATCTATGTTAGAAACGTGAAAATTTTTGAACCCATTTTCCCGGCAACGGGAACGGGCCACAGACAGACAGACAGACAGACAGACAGACAGATTGATCCCCGCCAGGATCGGGCGAAGCCGGGCTGGGTCAGCTAATCATGTATAAATACAATAATTCATTAAAAGTAACCACGCCAAAAAAAAAGGGGGCGGGGGTGTTTCAAATGTGTATATTTCAGCTTGAAGGATTTATCTAGTTATTTTATTTTACGTTGTGTGAATTCTGCGGCATGTACTTGACGAGATGCAGCGAAATATCCAGGCAATAAATCGTGCAATTTAATGTTTTCGTCTTCGTTATTCAAGTTTGTTGGCACATGCCTGGGTTCACTACCAGTAAGGTGAGTGACCTGGGTAGCAACGGTACACATAAACAAGTTCGTGAGGTAAAATGGGGCCGGGTAGTAAGTCCCTGGAGGGGGCAAATGAGAGGACAGTGATGGAAGGGGCAGTTGAGAAGTCAGCTGGCTAGGGTAATTGTGAGGCAGACAGTTTGAGCTGTGGGGTAGTGTGTGTGGAGCCTAGGGAAGGCTGCAGGAAGGGTTAAAAAGACAGTGAAAAAACATTGACGGGGACAGTTGAAGTTGAGACCGCGAGAGGGTCGGATCGTTTTGGGGCAGTTGAGTTTTGGAGACCGGACAGTGAGGTCGGCGGTCGGAAAAGGGTTGAATGGTGACGAAGTTAGGTAGAGAACTCCGCACTGTGGTTTTCCAGGGATAGTGAGTTGAATTCGAGACCCAGAGTGGGTTAGATCGAGTGAATTCGGGCATGGAGAGAGGCTAGTATACCTGTCGTGTTGGAGGAGATTAAGTAGGCCTTGAGAGGCAGCGTTCTGTGAGTTTTAGATTGTGAGGAAGATATATTCTGGAAATACTGTTCATGGATTTATATGTTGTGTGTCCGTGTTCATTCACAATTAAAGGATATTCTGTGCGCACCCCTACTCTTGTGAATTGACTCTCGGATGTGTGCTGCAGTGAGGACTTGTGGTGTGAGCTAGGTGGCAAGCTCAGCTTTCACTCAGCAGTGAGATAGTAGAAGCATTAGACCCTAGACAACAACCAATCTTAGTTTGGTACAAAAGAGTTTGTGTCATTTGTTATTGCGTTCTGAACGATCGGCTCCCATACCAACTCGTTAAAACCCAGCGCAACGCGGTCTGCTGCCAAATCGGTCGCAGCTGTGTTTCGAAAAGCGGGTAAGCGGACTTACGAATCACGTCCGTAAAGCCTCTGTCACTCAGACCGGCAATGAGATGATTAAGTAAGGAGTAAAATAAAACCAGAAAAAAGGAAGGAGCCTGAATTTGTAGAAGGTAAAGATACAAACAACACCATCTTGAGAACATTAACAGAAAAAATGCTCGAAGTGAACAGGGATCTGTGCTTGTGCTTTACTGATTATACTAAATAAAACAGTTTAAACTAGAATAACATTATCAGCTTTCCCTCCTAACTGATTACACTATTTACACCAGAGGTTCCCAAACCACGGCCCACGGGCCACTTGTGGCCTGCCAACTGTCAGAAAGTGGCACGCGAAGCCTCGTTATTTAATAAAATATATTTTAATAATTTCAAAAATGCACTCGGAGCGCCCCACGAGCGTGCGATAATTTACTCTGCTCGTGGTTGTTATGCTCAGATATAATCGAATGGCAACAATAATTGTTGGACATTGTATTTGTAGTAATAGAGAGTTCACAGAAAGGACTCTCCTTGAATACCAAGAACCTCGGGAAGGTTAACCCGGTCAACAAATGCCCGCAGAAGTCGGATGTGTCGGCCTAACGTCGCAAGAACGCAGCTCTGCTGTAAACAGGCACAACACAATCACGTCCGAAAAAAAAAAAAAACTCCTGATGAAGGCAGAAGAAGGAGAAGAATACCAAGAAAACAGTAATAATGGTGATATCAAAGAAAATAGTGATACCAAAATGTAACACAGAAATAGAAGGGGGAATTCTTAACCAAGTGGATAATTTTAAATACCTATGGGCAAAAATTTGTGCGATGACATTTCTTCATTTAAAATGAGACTACGACTGTTTATTGGACAGCTGACTGAAGGGACTTTAGAGGCGTTTACAACTCTGAAGAAGCTAGTGATGGAAAAGAAATGTGACTTTTTACAGTACTATGTAGAAGTTGAAAGTCTTCTGGATATCTTTCAGTCGAGACTTCAAGAGTTCACAATAGAGGAGGATAATGTTGTCCTCTTAATAAATCCGTTCTTATTTCTTGATGCAAAGCTCTGTCAATTACAGAAAAACCTTCAGCACGAAGTACTTAATTTAAAATGCAATTCTGCACTGAGAAGTAAATTTTTGGAGCTGTCTGCTTCACCTTCAGCTGATCAAATGATTTCATTCTGGCGATTATTGCCTGTCGAACAATTTCTTCTTCTTTGCGTTCATCCGGAATGTTTTTTCAGATGTGATTGCTGTGTGCGTTAGGCACCCTTGGGTCGAAACCCTTAGGTCAACACATCCGGCTTTTGCGTGCATTTTTGACCAGGTTAGCTTTCCTGTGAGACTCTCACTTTTGTGGTACCGTCCACCTCCCAGCTGGTCAAGTTGGAACAGTCGAAGACTTCGCGGTCATCCCTCAAAGGAAGGCAGGGACAGTCCATAGCATTTTACGCCATCATGGGTGGCTTCCATAATTGCAGAGTCGACACATAGCGCTCTAGTGCTGGGCTCACCGAGGGAATCGTCACGTCCTGCTCAAGGCTGCTTTAATTCCTCACTTCAATATATTGGACATTTCGTTTGCCCCGGGCCGTTCCCGCACAATCCAGACAGGTCTGCAGACGGTATCCACTCAGCGAGTTTTCGGTTCGGACATGTTCTTGTCGTTGTGCCCGTCAGAGCTGTTCCAGGCACGACGGACATTCGGAAATTACCTAGTTAGAGCTGTTCCGAACAAGAGCGGCATTCGGAAACTAGGTAGTCAGGGCTGTTCCTAGCACGAGAGACATTCGGATGAGACATTTCACTCGGACGTAAATGCGTAGTGCCAATTTTTATTTTGCCACCCGTAGGATGGCACTTCCGGCTTCGGCGGGCATTTTTTTAAAAATGAGGTTAACCTTCCTCGGGTTTCGAGACACGTTAGACTTATTGTTGTGATGTCGCCCACATCTCAGCTGGTCAAGATAGAACGGTCAACGACATCATAGTCAACCCTCAAGGGAAGGCAGGGGCAGACCATGGGCATTCCCTCACTATCCAAAGAGGCTTCCATAATTGCAGAGCCGGCACATATTGCTCTGAGACTGGGCTCACCCGAGGCGTTGCCACGTCCTGCTCATGGCTACTTTAGTTCCTCACTTCCATGTGTTTGGCATCTCACTTGCCACTGGTCGCTCATTCACACACCAGGAACGGTCAGACTGCGGGCGACATCCACTCGATAAGCTTTTGCTTTTGACTTCGGACCACGCAATGGATTCGCTAGCCGTGCGTTCCATTTCGTGTTATTGAGACGTTTTTCCACTTTTGTCTACGCTCTCTATGAGTGATACAGACAGTTTTCGTAACCATTTCATTCGACTGGGGCACTTTTCTGCCTTTTAGTACTCGCTCACGAGGTAGGCTACATGTGCTGCCGGCTCAGCACCTTACCTCCGTGGAGCAGTGAACGAGAAACGGCCAGGCCCTCATATCCCCCAGCTGAGAGCCTTCGAACAAGTATCAGAAATGGGCATGTAGCGTGCTCAGTATCTCACCTCTATTTTTAGGTAGGTTGGTATCGGCCCGGCTCTCACATCCGAGGGTTTGTAGCTTAGAGGCGTTCAGCCTAAACCCTCGACAGAGAGCCTTAGAGTATTGTCCGGACCAAGAACTTCTGCCTTCGTGAGCCTGATTGACAGCTATCCTCAGTCTACCTGCAGAGCAGCAGGTTGTGTTTCTCTTAGTCTGGCTCCTATCCCATAAGCTGTCCAATATGTAGTTTTCATCCATCGGCAAGCACATGAGGTCGATGGGACATGCAAGCTCCCCCACCACGGCAAGGTGGAGACACATCGGGGGAGTGTCGAACAATTTGAACACTTGCGTTCATTCGCCCAGAGATACATTTGTCGTTTTAGTTCGACCTATAGATGCGAGCAGTCATTTTCCGCAATGGCCGTTATAAATAAAAGCAAGCAACGTTCCAGTTAGTTAGTTAGTTAGTTAGTTAGTTAGTTAGTTAGTTAGTCAGTCGACAGATCATCCTCATTGCACATCGAACCTATTCAGTCCATAAGTGCTCGGATCCCCTCCTCAGAAAATCCAGCAGCATGTAGCGGCTAACGACACCAGTTCTGTGTTGGTTTATCAATCTTCTTTGGCTTCCTGTGTAGTGTTCTTGTTTTACCACCCCTCTTTTAATTTGCTGTTCTCGCAGTCTGGCCATGGTTGTAGATTCACAGTCATCACTTGGTTCACGCAAAAGTCTTACTTCTCGTAGAGCATTCAGAATGTCAGCCTTGTCCATGGCGCGTCCGCCCTCCACCGTAGCCTCACACGCGAGCTTGTCAGCCCGCTCATTTCCTTGTACTCCCGCATGCCCTGGCACGAAGATGAAACTAATCTTTGCCAGTCGAGACCGCTCCAGAGGCAGCAACCATTCTCTTCGGATCGACCCTCCTCTATCCTCTTGATCAAGTTCATTGAGTCGCTAAGGAAACATGCCCTAGTGAATGTCTGTGTCTCGAGCCATGTTATTGCTTTACTTACTGCCATGACTTCCATAGTCAGGCTACTTGTGGTTTCAGTGAAAGCACGAGAGTCCTCCTTCACAATTCTCCCTCCGGCCCTAGCAGTAAAGGCCCATGAGCTTCTCACATGTCGGACGACCGACCCATCTGTGTAGATGACAGCATCACCGTCTAGCGTATTCTCGAAAATCAACGCTTGTACTTCAGCCTCGACAGCATTTTCTTGTCTGCATTTTCTATCTAGTTGGATGCAACTGCATTTTCTATCTAGTTGGATGCAACGTTCCAGACTCACCGACAGTAACCTAGCTACGCTTATGACTTTGGGCACGGCAGATTTGTGCCCAGACATTTATAAACTGGCATCCGAACTTAAGTAATTGGTTATGAAGAACAGTTACAAATGTAAATTAATTATATTAATAGCGATTTTCGAAACTGATATAACTTTTATTGTTAAATGAACTTTTGATTTAAAACTAAAACCCAAAACATGACCGCAGTGTAGTACTGGCACTGACTGCCTTTAAAGTTTTAGAATTCTGTTGACGAAAGTTAAGAATTATATTGCACGACTTTTATAATTTTATAACGTTGTGGCTCGCTTAACTACCGAAAATAGTAGATATGGTCCTCTGCTTGAAAAGCTTGGGAACTACCGATTTACACCAACCCACTCACTAGGTTCCAGTCAGTGCCATGTATTCAGCAGTATAAAATAATGTAAAACTGCTAAACTGCTGGGGAACTCATAAATTACCCGTGTGGTTTAAGTGATGGCGCTAAACAATTGACGATTGTCACTGAATGTTTATTCCAATATTTGTTAAAGTATATTCGTGTACTAGAATTTCATAGAAATGATTTACTCATCATCACCAAAACCTGAAAATGTTGGCATTTTTATTCAAGAATCAAATACAGTAGAGGACATTGAATACACTCGATCGAAGTGTGAATTTATTGGGAAGAATGAGCGATTTGTTGTGAAGAATCGAAGCTTCAGTCGCCAGTACGCTCATCTTTATGCTGAAAGATTATTTACTATGCGAAAGCGACTTTCAGACGCTGCAGTGAAGAAATGGGGTAAGGGTATCACAACGTCCTTTGCCTTTAGTGATACTCTGTGGCGAAGTTGTTCTGTCTTACTTGTTTAGACTAGTATTTAAATTAGGTCTCTACTTTTGCTACAACGACTACACTTTTAGCAGGAACGATCATGATTTTAAAAATTGAGAATCCCCCCTGCCGTGTGTCCACCGTGACGAGGTAGAGGGGCTTGCGCGTTCCAATGACCCCAAGAGCTATGCGGACAGCACAGCTACTGGTAGTCAGTAGTGGTAGGGTCACCCATGTTGGACAGGTCAAGGGAGAGGGACCAGACTGAGAGACACACAAACCTGCTGCCTTGTAGGTAGACTGGGGACAGTCAAAGGCTAGGGAAAGCATCCTGAAAAATGCTTGTCGAAATCGGATGTACTGAGCCACAGGCTTGACAAAGCAGTGCAACATAACTTAATTCATGATGTCACAAATCAAAATTAATCGTTATGGTGCTAATCCCGCGAAGTCCCATCAGGCGGTGATAGTGCCGGGCCCCCTGCCTCGAGGGGGTCCACCCATGACTACTGGTGGTCACCTTCCCCTGTGCTGTGGAGTCAAGGCACAGAGGAGTAGGTTAAGAGCTATTGACCAAATACCCCAGACACTCAACATACTACAGTGGAATGCCGAAGGAGTTTATAACAAGAAAGATCTCCCTAACACAGCGTCTTCATAAAGATAGAATAGATGTGGCATGCATTCAAGAGACACACCTCAACGCCAATCGCAAATTCTCAGTCAGAGGATATCAGGCCACACGTTTTGACCGCGAAGGACACAAAGGAGGAGTTCTAATACTTACACGAAATACAATACCTTGCAGCGAAGTATCTGTGATCTCTGACAACCAAACGGAAATTATAGGTGTTGATATAATGATAAAGGACGTGAAAATAAAAATCTACAATCTGTATAGCCCAGCAGATAAGGACCTTACACTCTCAAACATGAAAATAACTGACACAAACTGCATTATTGTCGGAGACTTTAATAGCCGTTCAGAAAGATGGGGATACCCAGATACTGACAAAAGAGGAGATGAAGTGGGGGACTGGGAAATAGACTCAAGTCTCCATCTACTCAACAAAGCGAATGACACACCGAGCTTCTACTCCAGAAGATGGTTTACCACTTCTACTCCAGACTTAGCTTTCTGCACAGGAGACATCCTCCACAAAATCGATCGCCATATGCTTGACCAATTAGCAGGTAGTGACCACAGACCAATCAAGCTTGTAATGAATATGGAGTTTGTTCCACAGGAGCAAAAGCCTTTGCCCCGCTGGAATTACAAACGAGCAGATTGGGACAGATTTGCCATACTAACAGACAAATATTGTGAAAACATAAATACACAATATGGCAACATGAAGCAAATGGTAGAAAGTCTAAACAGAGCAATAATACAGGCAGCCACTAAGTCTATTCCTAGAGGAGCGAGGAAAAATTACAAACATACTGGACTGAAGAACTACAAATTTTGGAGGACAAAGTTGAAGATGCCAGGAAGACAGCAGAGAGAGAACAAACAATTGAAGCGAACATTTCTCTCAAAGCCATCTCAGCAAAATATAAAAAACAGTAAATCAAACAACAAGAGATTGTTGGAGGGAAAAAACAGAAAACCTGAATTTTGACAGGGATGGAAACAAACTATGGAAACTAGTGAAAGCCATGAACAATGAAGGACCTAGAAACAAACAAATAACAATTAAACAAGGAAATGCCTTGCTTACAGGAAAAAAGGCTGCAAATGCACTAATGAAACACTATGCCAGTGCAAACCACATTGATATTACAACCGAACAAAAGAAAGCAATCAAAGACAAACAGATACATCATAGTAATACAGAGACAGCAGTTGAATATATGATGGCAAATCTAACATTGAAAGAAATGGAACAGGCAATGAATACCTTAAAAAAGAAGAAATCACCAGGAAAGGATGGAATCACAAATGAAATGCTAATAGGACTAGGCACTAAGGCAAAAAAGAAACTACTAGCAGTCATAAATTACAGCTGGAAGAGAGGAATAGTCCTACACGCATGGAAGTAAGCTATACTAATACCAGTCCCAAAGAAAGGAAAAGACCTGGAAGAACCAAATGGCTATCGTAGGAAAATTAATGGAACGCATTATCAATGGCAGGCTAACATGGCATCTGGAAGAAAACAAACTCCTAACACCACACTAAGCAGGATTCTTCTTCTTCTTCTGCGTTCATCCGGATTTTTTTTTCCGGATGTGACTGCATTGTGCCTGTTTACAGCAGAGCTGCGTTCTTGCGCCATTAGGCCGACACATCCGACTTCTGTGGGCATTTGTTGACCAGGTTAACCTTCCCGTAGGTTTCGTAAGACGTTTGACTATCACTGTAGTGGTGTTATTCCCTCATCCCAGCTGGCCCATTTAGAACAGCCGAAGACATAACGGTCTGCCCTCAAGGGAAGGCAGGGGCGGACCATGGGCTTTCCCCGCCATCCAAGGAGGCTTCCATAATTGCAGAGCCGACAAATAGCGCTCTGGTACTGGGCTCACCCAAAGAATCGCCACGTCCTGCACATGGCTGCTTAGCCTCACTTCCGTATATTGGGCCCTCCGTTCACTATAGGCTGTTCCTCCGGAAACCAGACAGTCTGCAGATAACATCCACACAGTGAGCTTTCGATTCAGACTTTCCACATAATGGATTTGCTATCCAAGCAATATTCCATTTCGTGCCACTAGGACACTTTTTCCACCTTTTATGAAGCCCACACAGTGAGCTTTCGATTCAGACTTTTCACGTAAGGGATTTGCTATCCAAGCAATATTCCATTTCGTGTCACTAGGACACTTTTTCCACCTTTTATGAAGCCCACACAGTGAGCTTTTGATTTAGACTTTCCACGTAATGGATTTGCTATCCAAGCAATATTCCATGTCATGCCTCTGGGACGCTTTTGTAACCGACATACCTGTGGTATGAAGTGTGGCAGTCTAAATACATCTTCATGCATCTTTAGATGTCAACCTGAATGTAGTTAAAGTAAGCTGTAGTCAACTTGAGCTTGTTGATATCTCCATAGAGCTTGTCCTCAAATGAAGCAGGCGTGGGCCAAAATATCTTTCTCTGTTCTGCATATATTGGGCACTCCTGCAGCAAGTATTTAGCTGTCATTTTACCAGTTCCACAATTACATTCATCGGTATCTCCTATCTTTAGTTTATTGAACAAGTGGTGTTTCAGCCTGTTATGGCCTGTGCGGAGTCTGAAGATTGCTACTTGTTCTCTTCGGTCGAGTTTGTAATATGCATCATCCTTCTGGTGGCCTGGATGCTCTGATTCCCATTTGGTTCTATAAGTGCTTTTTATAAACCTGTTTGCCTCATTGTAGGTTATGTCTATGTCAATCTGTGGTAGTCATCCACCCTCTTTTGCTAGTCTGTCAGCGTCTTCATTTCCAGATATCCTGCAATGTGATGGGATCCACTGTATTACAACTTTTTTGGATTTCTGGCATAGACCATGGAGTGCTTCTCTTAGGTCAGCTAGTTCTGTGCTGTTTTTGCTCTTCAGTATTTAGACAGCTGACTTTGCATCTGTGAAGATAGCTATTTGCTTCTCTTTATTTTCCTCCATCAAGAGCATTTCTGCTGCAGTTTTCAAAGCCTCTACCTCCGCTTTGAAGTTACTTGAAAATTTTCCAGTTGCCACTGACTGTGTTTTTTTCACTCCATTTTTTAAATTTAGGAGAATTCCTCCACCACCATTTTCTATTGAATTTTTGGCTGATCCATCTGTATATGCATGGGTCCAATTGCTGCTTGGGTAATGTTCTTTTATGTAGTTTAGGGTTATTTTTCTTCTTTCAGTTTCATTCTGAGTGTTCTTTTTCTCAATACCAGGAATGTTTTCTATCATCTCAGGCAGTTTCTGCTGTCTCCAAGCTGGGAAGTTGTGTGCACTGTAAATGGGCTTGACTGTTGAAATGTTAAGTATGGGATCTGCCCTAATCTTTCGTTTTGCAGTTTCTACAAAGTTGCTACGCTTCAATCGTCCCTTTCCAAAACCATTAAACCTGTTATACATAGGGTGGTCTGTCAATCTTCTAAATTTGTCTGCTTGTTGCTGGGCTCTGCTATCTCTTCTGTCCTGCATTGGTTGTAAACAAGTGATCTTTTCTAGTTCATTAATAGGCGTTGTCTTCAGGCTTCCAGTTATGATTCGCATTCCTTGGTTTTGGACTCTACTTATTTTTTAAAGTTAGACTTAGCTGCTGTTGCCCAAGCTGCAATGCCATATTCCAGTACTGGCCTCACCCGTCCAGTATATAACTTCTTGAGAACTTTCTCATCTGCTCCCCACGTTGTACCAGCAAGCTTTTTCATGATTGCCATTCTCTGCCTTGCTCTTGTTCGATTTTTCTCAACCTGTGTCTTCCATGTCAGGCGACGATCAAAGGTGACTCCTAGATAGTTTGGATTTTCTTCATGGCGCAATATTTTTCCATTCAATACCAGCTTAGGTTGCTGAGTTTTATTTGAGAGGGAGAACACTGTGCATGTTGTTTTCTCCTCACTTATCTTCACTAGCCATGATTTTGACCAGTCCTCTAGCGCTAATAAGGTTTGCTGTATTCTGCTGTTAGCTGTACTAATATATTCTTCAGATGTCCATATGGCTAGGTCATCTGCAAAGGAGGATGTGTGTACTCTGGCTGGAAAATTTTCTGTGATGTCATTTATATATGCTAGGAATAATGTTGGTGAAAGAACTCCTCCTTGGGGGACACCTTGCTCCAACAGCATCATTTTGCTGGTTTGTCCTTGTACTTTTGTCCTGGCAGTTCTGTTCTCAAGGTAGTGGCTGATCCATTTATACATTTTCCCACAAACATGCATTTTTTGCAGTTTTACTTTCAGTCCTTCCTTCCATACTTTATCAAATGCTTTTTCTAAATCTATCCAGACTGCTAGTGTGTGCTTTTTCTCTTGGAAGGCATCCTCTATTTCCTGAGCTATATAGGTTATTTGATCTTCAGTGGATCTGTACTTTCTAAATCCTGCTTGGTGTGGTGTTAAGAGTTTGTTTTCTTCCAGATGCCATGTTAGCCTGCCATTGATAATGCGTTCCATTAATTTTCCTACACAGCTAAGTAGACTGATAGGTCGATAGCCATTTGGTTCTTCCAGGTCTTTTCCTTTCTTTGGGACTGGTATTAGTATAGCTTCCTTCCATGCCTGTGGGACTATTCCTCTCTTCCAGCTGTTATTTAGGATTGCTAGTAGTTTCTTCTTTGCCTTGGTGCCTAGTCCTATTAGCATTTCATTTGTGATTCCATCCTTTCCTGGTGATTTCTTCTTTTTTAGGGTATTCATTGCCTGTTCCATTTCTTCCATTGTTAGATTTGCCATCATATATTCTTCTGCTGTCTCTGTATTTCTATGATGTATCTGTTTGTCTTTGATTGCTTTCTTCTGTTCGGTTGTAATATCAATGTGGTTTGCATTTGCATAGTGTTCCATTAGTGCATTTGCAGCCTTTTTTCCTGTAAGCAAGGCATTTCCTTGTTTAATTGTTATTTGTTTGTTTCTAGGTCCTTCATTGGTCATGGCTTTCACTAGTTTCCATAGTTTGTTTCCATCCCTGTCAAAATTCAGGTTTTCTGTTTTTTCCCTCCAACAATCTCTTGTTGTTTGATTTACTGTTCTTTTATATTTTGCTGAGATGGCTTTGAGAGAGATGTTCGCTTCAGTTGTTTGTTCTCTCTCTGCTGTCTTCCTGGCTTCTTCAACTTTGTCCTCCAAAATTTGTAGTTCTTCAGTCCAGTATGGTTTGTAATTTTTCCTCGCTTCTCTTGGAATAGACTCAGTGGCTGCCTGTATTATCGCTCTGTTTAGACTTTCCACCATTTGCTTCATGTTGCCATATCGTGTATTTATGTTTTCACAATATTTGTCTGTTAGTATGGCAAATCTGTCCCAATCTGCTCGTTTGTAATTCCAGTGGGGCAAAGGCTTTTGCTCCTGTGGAACAAACTCCATATTCATTACAAGCTTGATTGGTCTGTGGTCACTACCTGCTAATTGGTCAAGCACATGGCGATCGATTTTGTGGAGGATGTCTCCTGTGCAGAAAGCTAAGTCTGGAGTAGAAGTGGTAAACCATCTTCTGGAGTAGAAGCTCGGTGTGTCATTCGCTTTGTTGAGTAGATGGAGACTTGAGTCTATTTCCCAGTCCTCCAATTCATCTCCTCTTTTGTCAGTATCTGGGTATCCCCATCTTTCTGAACGGCTATTAAAGTCTCCGACAATAATGCAGTTTGTGTCAGTTATTTTCATGTTTGAGAGTGTAAGGTCCTTATCTGCTGGGCTATACAGATTGTAGATTTTTATTTTCACGTCCTTTATCATTATATCAACACCTATAATTTCCGTTTGGTTGTCAGAGATCACAGATACTTCGCTGCAAGGTATTGTATTTCGTGTAAGTATTAGAACTCCTCCTTTGTGTCCTTCGCGGTCAAAACGTGTGGCCTGATATCCTCTGACTGAGAATTTGCGATTGGCGTTGAGGTGTGTCTCTTGAATGCATGCCACATCTATTCTATCTTTATGAAGACGCTGTGTCAGGGATTCTTTCTTGTTATAAACTCCTTCAGCATTCCACTGTAATATGTTGAGTGTCTGGGGTATTTGGTCAATAGCTCTTAACCTACTCCTCTGTGCCTTGACTCCACAGCACAGGGGAAGGTGACCACCAGTAGTCATGGGTGGACCCCCTCGAGGCAGGGGGCCCGGCACTATCACCGCCTGTTGGGACTTCGCGGGATTAGCACCATAACGATTAATTTTGATTTGTGACATCATGAATTAAGTTACGTTGCACTGCTTTGTCAAGCCTGTGGCTCAGTACATCCGATTTCGACAAGCATTTTTCAGGATGCTTTCCCTAGCCTTTGACTGTCCCCAGTCTACCTACAAGGCAGCAGGTTTTACGTTGCACTGCTTTGTCAAGCCTGTGGCTCAGTACATCCGATTTCGACAAGCATTTATTCGGGGTGCTTTCCCTAGCCTTTGACTGTCCCCAGTCTACCTACAAGGCAGCAGGTTTGTGTGTCTCTTCGTCTGGTCCCTCTCCCTTGACCTGTCCGACATGGGTGGCCCTACCAGTAGCTGTGCTACCGTCGCATAGCTCTTGGGGTCATTGGAACGCGCAAGCCCCTCTACCTCGTCATGGTGGACACACAGCAGAGAGGAAGCAGGATTCAGAAAGTACGGATCCACTGAAGATCAAATAACATATATAGCTCAGGAAATAGAGGATGCCTTCCAAGAGAAAAAACACACACTAGCAGTCTAGATAGATTTAGAAAAAGCATTTGATAAAGTATGGAAGGAAGGACTGAAAGTAAAACTGCAAAAAATGCATGTTTGTGGGAAAATGTATAAATGGATCAGCCACTACCTTGAGAACAGAACTGCCAGGACAAAAGTACAAGGACAAACCAGCAAAATGATGCTGTTGGAGCAAGGTGTCCCCCAAGGAGGAGTTCTTTCACCACCATTATTCCTAGCATATATAAATGACATCAAAGAAAATTTTCCAGCCAGAGTACACACATCCTCCTTTGCAGATGACCTAGCCATATGGACATCTGAAGAATATATTAGTACAGCTAACAGCAGAATACAGCAAACCTTATTGGCGCTAGAGGATTGGTCAAAATCATGGCTAGTGAAGAAAAGTGAGGAGAAAACAACATGCACGGTGTTCTCCCTCTCAAATAAAACTCAGCAACCTAAGCTGGTATTGAATGGAAAAATATTGCGCCATGAAGAAAATCCAAATTATCTAGGAGTCACCTTTGATCATCGCCTGACATAGAAGACACAGGTTGAGAAATATCGAACAAGAGCAAGGCAAAGAATGGAAATAATGAAAAAGCTTGCTGGTACATGGGGAGCAGATGAGAAAGTTCTCAAGAAGTTATATACTGGACGGGTGAGGCCAGTACTGGAATATGGCATTGCAGCTTGGGCAACAGCAGCTAAGTCAAACTTTAACAAAATAAGTAGAGTCCAAAATCAAGGAATGCGAATCATAACTGGAAGCCTGAAGACAACGCCTAATAATGAACTAGAAAAGATCACTTGTTTACAACCAATGCAGGATAGAAGAGATAGCAGAGCCCAGCAACAAGCAGAAAAATTTAGAAGATTGACAGACCACCCTATGTATAACAGGTTTAATGGTTTTGGAAAGGGAAGACTAAAGCGTAGCAACTTTGTAGAAACTGCAAAACGAAAGATTAGGGCAGATCCCATACTTAACATATCAACAGTCAAACCCATTTACAATGCACACAAGTTCCCAGCCTGGAGACAGCAGCAACTGCCTGAGATGATAGAAAACATTCCTGGCATTGAGAAAAAGAACTCTCAGAATGAAACTGAAAGAATAAAAATAACCCTAAACTACATAAAAGAACATTACCCAAGCAGCAATTGGACCCATGCATATACAGATGGATCAGCCAAAAATTCAATAGAAAATGGTGGTGGAGGAATTCTCCTAAATTTAAAAAATGGAGTGAAAAAAACACAGTCAGTGGCAACTGGAAAATTTTCAAGTAACTTCAAAGCGGAGGTAGAGGCTTTGAAAACTGCAGCAGAAATGCTCTTGATGGAGGAAAATAAAGAGAAGTAAATAGCTATCTTCACAGATGCAAAGTCAGCTGTCTCAATACAGAAGAGCAAAATCAGCACAGAACTAGCTGACCTAAGAGCAGCACTCCATGGTCTATGTCAGAAATCCAAAAAAGTTGTAATACAGTGGATCCCATCACATTGCAGTATGCCTGGAAATGAAGAGGCTGACAGACTAGCAAAAGAGGGTGGACGACTACCACAGCCTGACATAGACATAACCTATAATGAGGCAAAGAGGTTTATAAAAAGCATCTATAGAGCCAAATGGGAATCAGAGCATCCAGGCCACTAGACGGATGATGCATATTACAGACTCGACCGAAGAGAGCAAGTAGCAATCTTCAGACTCCGTACAGGACATAACAGGCTGAAATACCACTTGTTCAATAAACTAAAGATAGGAGATACCGATGAATGTAATTGTGGAACTGGTAAAATGACAGCTAAACACTTGCTGCAGGAGTGCCCAATATATGCAGAACAGAGAAAGATATTTTGGCCCACACCTGCTTCATTTAAGGACAAGCTCTATGGAGATATCAACAAGCTCAAGTTGACTGCAAGCTTTCTTTAACTACATTCAGGTTGACATTTAAATCTGCATGAAGTATTTAGACTGCCACACTTCATACCACAGGTATGTCGGTTACAAAAGCATCCCAGAGGCATGAAATGGAATATTGCTTGGATAGCAAATCCATTATGTGGAAAGTCCGAATTAAAAGCTCACTGTGTGGGCTTCATAAAAGGTGGAAAAGTGTCCTAGTGGCACGAAATGGAATATTGCTTGGATAGCAAATCCATTACATGGAAAGTCTGAATCAAAAGCTCACTGTGTGGATGTCATCTGCACACTGCATTCTTCTGGTTTCCGGAAGAACAGCCTATGGTGAACGGAAGGCCCAATATACGGAAGTGAGGCTTAGCAGCCATGTGCAGGACGTGACGATTCCTTGGGTGAGCCCAGTACCAGAGCGCTGTGTGTCGGCTCTGCAAGTGTGGAAGTCTCCTTGGATGGCGGGGAATGCCCATGGTCTGCCCCTGCCTTCCCTTGAGGGCTGACCAGGATGTCTTTGGCTGTTCTATATGGGCCAGCTGGGATGGGAGATAACACTACAACAGTGAGAGTCAAACGTCCTAAGAAACCCCCGAGAAGGTTAACCTGGTCAACAAATGCCCGCAGAAGTCAAATGTGTCGGCCTAACGGCGCAAGAATGCAGCTCTGCTGTAAACAGGCACAATGCAATCACGTCCGGAAAAAAAACTCCGGATGAACGCAGAAGAAGAAGAAATTGAGTATTTATTTACTAATGAGACCACCACATATAGATAGTCCTTGAAAAACCAAATCTAATGGTACCTCAATGATGCCTGTATGTCAATTATAAGTGGAGATATTCACATATTTGTGAAGGTATATCAGGATAAAATATTCACACGATTTCCCTAATTTCAGGCTAAAGTGTGTCCATTTTACCTCAATTCCGGTCCATACGAGATTATCTGAAACGAGTCACAGACAGATATGAAAACCTTCAATAATATGTTCCGTCATGTTAAATGATAAAAAGATAGTACAGGTATACAAATAAATTATTAATAATCTTTAAAATTGTATTCTCTTTAACTTTAGTAGTTCAAATTGCACGTTTGAGCGTTAAAAGTTTCCATGACTGGCTGCTGCCATCTTGGAGTACCATTCAAACATCTCGCAGACATATCATTTTTAAACGACATATAAAGGGATATAAGCGATGAAACTCTTCAAATATATGTAATAATAGGCGCTGAATTCGAATATTCATCTACAAATATCTTAAAATTAAATAAACAAGCTCTAAAAAATAAAGTCCCTTACTTTTTGCCAAGTAATTAAATTTATTTAAAAGGTCATGATAATTTCAACCAATCGCTGTGCACGGAATATTAGACTAACCATTTCTGCAGAACCCAAGATGGCGTCTGTTATTGACACATGATATTTGAATGAATGAATGACGTCAAAAGCATAAACGGTCTTTACAGCAGCCATTTTTTTGGGACACAGTAGATCATTGCGGGGTGGCACGGTATATAATATCACTTCCAGTTTCATTTTGAGTCGCAGCATGATCAAATTCCCCGTTACTAACTAGGTCCCTTCTTAGTTCTTTTCGTTTGCTACAACCTACACTTGCGACTCCACAGTCCACAGTGCTGTGACTGTGTTGTGTGATATTGTTTGTGTGTGTGTGTGTGTGTGTGTAGAGCAGGTACTGTAGGAGGAAGCATGAGGAATATTTTTCTATAGTGTGTCACTGTGTCTGTGTTATTGGAAATTTAGATGTGCCAGCCATGGTTGTCCTTGCTTGGAGATCCACCTGGTAATTTTTGAATAGTCTGGAGAATTTACACGAAGAGTGTATTGGATCCTTTGAGTCCGTGTTCCTCTTGTATCTTTGTAGCTTCCAGTTCAGACGCTTTGTCTTGTAGTTTGTAGAGAGTTCTCCAGTTGCAATTGACTGTTCTATTTTTCAAGCTCTTGGTATTAACAATATTAATATCCCCACACTCTCCAGTCTTACGCATTGTAGTAATCTTTTTGAACATGTTTTCTTTAAAAATCTGAGACTTCTTAGTTGAATAGATGTGGGAAAATGCCACCCAGCAGTACTTAATTCAAGTCCTATTGCCCATTCTAAGCAGAGATAATACTGTTTAAAGCTCATGTCACACAGACCTGACTAAAAGGCAAATGCAGTAATCTAGTGCAGGATTTTTCTCTGAGCCTTTTAATTAACGGAGTGACTATACACAAAATTTAGTGAATAGTTCGAGCCGCTATACATAAAAATTTGTGGCTGGTCACGTGATTATTCGGCTGGTCATGTGATGTCTACTTCCTTTTGACTACATTATTAATGTTTGCGGAACTATCATTGTGTTCTCGGTAGTGTAGTAGTTAGTATCTCCGCCTGTCACGCGGGAGAATGGGATTCGACTCCCCGCGTCATTTTTTTAAAATTTAATTTTTAATCAATCAATAAGGTTCCGCCTCCACAATGAAGGTTGGCTGCAATGGATCTCCATCACTGTCTGTCTCTTGCCTTGACTGTACATTCTGTCAGGCTGATGTTCGTTCATCTCTTATGTTATCTTCCCACTTGTATCGTTGTCTACCTCTTGCTCACTTGCCCTCAACCTTGACCTCCAGTAAGGTTTTTATAAGAGTATCATGTCTTTTAACGTGGTCGAAATATTTCACTTGTCTCCTCTTTATTTCTTTCATCAACTCTCTCTTCATTCTCGGTTTTTCTAGAACCTCTGCATTTGATTGTTTTTGTTTCCATGAAATACGACCTATTCGTCTGTATATCCACATCTCCAGGGTTTCTAAGCGACTTTCTAGTTGCTTGTTTTAGGAACTAAAATATATATCACTGTACGTAGAGTGTGTCCTTGTCGACAAATATTGTCTTTGTGAGGTTTGAAGAAAAAGAACTTGCAAAAAAAAGACAGACAAGAAGAGAGAATAATAGTCTTCTTCAAATGTTTTGTATAGCGGCTCACACTGTTAACAAAATTTTGTGTATAGCTTCTCCCTTTAATTAATTGATAAAGGGTGTATTGTTTCCGTAATGTTGTAAACTATAATGATTATATAATTGGTAATAAAGTGAATATCTACAATTTTTAACTGGGGCAAAGTGAAATGCAAAGTTCACTTGTTACCCTTTATGGATTGCTTTGAAACATTGGCCACAAATACTGATCTCTTAGCCTTGAAGAGGTAGCATGTTTTCTGTCACATTAAATGACATCCCATGTGTCCTTTTCAGTGTAAAAATGTAGAACTTAATTCATTATACGTAGTATAATCCAACCTTGTAGGAATCACTGTATAGTCAGATATTGGTTTTTCAGCTTTGTAACCTGACCACTTGATATTTTTACCCAGTAACAAGTAATGTAACTAACCAAGCCCTAGGCTTCAGAAATATTGTATCACACTAACTGATTTTCAGTAGAAGCATTGGCATGAATGAAACATGGTCAAGTGCCATGGCTGCACCAACTGGCACCTGTCTAGGACGTCTGCCAAAGAGGCAAAAATAGATTTTTTTCTCTGATGAATGTGTGCATTTATCTTGAGATTAATCTTGCTCTAAGTTAAGAATGCGCTTTCATTTTGTGACAAAAAATACTTCTAAACATTATGTATAGGTGCTATTCACTTTATACTAATTCTGCTTGCGATTATACAGTTTATTTCAGAGGTAAGTTACAAACATGTAAATTACCCTTTTCCTATCTAGAGGTTTTTGGATAAATGATACTAGCCCCATATTTGTATAGAAGTCAGCACTTGATGGGTGATATCAGTATAATGCCAGCTGATTTTACTTCCTAGAACACTTTCTGATACAGTTTAGGCTTGGTTGACATGGGAGTCAAGGTACATTTCTAACGAATCCCTTCCTCAGCGGGGATTCAAACAAATTACCATAGGCCGGCCAGCAAGTGAATAGTCTGTAAACTAAGGTTTAATCATGAACATTTGAAAATTAGAAAACCTGCTCACAAAATGAATATTTATAATCTGTGTGATTCTAGTATGATGTCAGGTCTTAGTAAAATATGACTGTGCTGCTGTATGACAGTAGACGGTACTACCAACTTTCTGTTAGCACTGATTTTAAGGATGGTGCTCACCAAACCCGATACCTCATATAGTGCTAATTAAGAGGGTCCAGGGCTTATTCTGGTGCGAGAAAATACAACCTAAGACTTAATGTCTTGGCAGGGTAGACCAGGCCCTACGTTATGGTCAGCAACTGGTCTAGGATCGAAGCTCCGACAGGCAGACAGTGAGAGCATTGCTTTGTTGATCTGGCAGCTTCTGCAGCTTGTCTTGTTCCTCTGAAGTAAACTAGGCAGGCCAAGATAGCAATAATGCTGCATGGGCAGTTCATGATCTTTGGAATTCAGCCCAGGCTTTGTGCTTGGAGAGGTATAAATTCATCCTAGATTTTACAGCCATTGGTTGTAGTCATTGTGCCTGTTTTGAAGCACAATGAAATAAACTGTTATCTGTCAAGACGGCAAGGTACCAGTAATTCTACACACAGTTGAAGCCACACAGGCACCACTTAGTTCTTGCACTGTGCTAGGTCTCTCCTTGTGTAAATTATAACTGAAGATGGGAAAAGTTATAAGGGCTTCAGTGTACAGTGAAAGTGACTCTTTGCAAACCATCCCAACCTGAGTTTGGAGACCCTTGAATTACTTTTAGATTTGTATACTCCTAGACATTACTTAAGTTAAAATAAAGTATATAAAAATTAAGTAAAAATAAACTTAAAATAAAGTTGATTTGATTTGATGTTAAGTAAACTATTGTTTAATGAGAAAAGGTCAGACAGACACATAATCTGATTGCAACTGGTACCATTAGTATTGGGACTCTGCTGGTTGTTAAAGATGAAGATGGAGCACATACAGGAATGTTCCGCTTGCTGTGATGTACATTCTTGAATCAACTCAACTCTGAACTATTGTTTGAGTCGAGTCACCAACCTAAGTTTCTGTATGGCTTGTAATTTAGATTATCTTTGGTTTAGAATATCATATTGTTTGCTTGTGTTCAACCAGAGGCACATGTTTGTATATTTTATTGTTGAATTCTGTTGCATCAGGTAAAGGGATTCCGGAGCGTAAGCTGCATGAGTTGTCCAGTGATGAACGATGTGTAATCATTGGGACACTGTTCAAACACATGGAGCTGCGGCCCAGTATCCTGAAGGAGATTAGTGAGGAGGTTAGTACAGCTTGGAATGTTGTTTATTTATAACATAGGTTTGTTGACAAGAACCTATTCTACGGCACAACACCAGCAAAGAAGTTAAAGTACAATTTGTGACAGTATGCATCCTTCCTGTGGCAACACACCAATGTTAGGCATGGACCATTTCGCAATCGCAGAAGAAAGTCTGGAGGTTTGTACTTAAAGTGCTACAGAAAAGTTCATTGAATATTAAACATCACGGTGGCATGGAAAGAACAGTGATGGAAGGAACTTGTAGAAGAAATGGGTAGACTAGCATGAAGATGGACACAAGATATTGCAGATACTTTAGACATGAGGCAAAAGAACTAGCAAAGGGCCAAGACATTTTTATGGTGAGGACCTGTGCCAGTGATATCATTGATTAGTTTGTTCATCATCATCTTTCAGTGCCATGTGTGTTGTGAAAGTTGGTCGTATTGGACCTCCAACAGTTTCTGTCCTGAGCCTTCAGCTAGCCTGTATCCTGTCCGTATCTTGATATTGCCTGTCCTTTGACACCCTCTAGATCCTTTGCTTTCAAATTTTCTCTCCATTATTGTTTTCAGTAAATTATTGTGTCATTCAGTGTTGTCAAAGTACTGTCTTTCTAATTTTCATTCTCTTCAACAGCTCTTTTTATTTTGAGTTGTTCTAGAACTTCCTTATTTGTCTTTGTATTCTTTCATTTAAGAAACTCACCTCGGTCTACTGAAAATCTTTTCAAAAGTTTCAACTTTATGACATATTGTCAATGAAATCCCATGTACATTATGTTGAATACAAATAACATTTGATGAACCCCAGTTTCTGTGATGTTTGTTTTCAGAGAAGCATGTTTCATGTTGTTGAATGTGCAATTTGGCACATTGGTTGTTTGTAATAAAAGATAAAAGTAATCTGATGACAAAGGCTCCCGTAGATAAAAATGTTAGCCCTTTATATATTACGAGTTTAAATAGTTATAAACCAAGAGAAATAATGCTGGATAGACTGGGACAATGGCATGGAGCTGGCTGTCCTGGCAAAAGTGTTAGAAAAGAAAACCTACCCACAGGTTGATAGAGCCCATTGCATGAATGGAATCAGTTTAGAATAAACCTGACACAAATGCACGTCGCAGTCGGACACCCTGACCTTTGAGGTGTATAACTATGTGTGATGCACTTTCCTCAAAAGATGAACAAAGAAGAAACAGAAATCAGTTTTGAAATATCTGTAGGAAAATCAAGGTGGCCAGTTTAACACTGACCTTTTGACTCTTCTGTTGTGTTTGGCTGTCAAAAATGTAAACTTAATATTCCCAAGTCATCTTAATTTTCTTGTGCTCTACTAATTAGGGCTCTGTGGTGAAGGAGTTAACGCAATTCGTAATCCTGCATACCGTGTTTGAAACACAGCTGCGAGCGATTTGGAAACAGGCAGCATTGCGTTGGTTTCCATTCAATGGTATATGAGTGCCATTCGTTTAGAAAGCAATGGCAAACTACTGAATGTAAACTTGCCAAGGAATTCACAACAGCCAAAAAATGCTGGAGTTAACTGCTATGTCCTGTGGAAGATATGCAACTAATTAACTTACTAATGGAATCTGTTTAGCAAAGTTATGATTTGTGTATATGTTAGATAAAGGTAACTTCTCAGTGTTCTACATAGAGCAGATGTCAGAAGTGCAATAAAATGAAAATGGCAAAGGAAAAGTGATAATGTGAATGTGTAATTAGTTATTAAAGGGTTCCATTACATGTGTATAGTACAATTTTGACCTGTTCAGCCAAAACAAGACAAGTAACTGGACAGGTCAGAATTGTATGGTACATATGTAATGGAGATGTTTCATGATGTCAGGTTATACTTTTGGCTTGTACAGTAAAGTAAAAGACCCCTGTACACACCAGGTGTGTTGGGTACATGGTGCTAACCCCATATCTTTATAGACCGGTTGGCTGTCGGTGGGTGGTGTGGTCAGTAGAATGCTGGTCACCTGTACTTCCCAGGACATTGCATGGTACCTATGGTATCCATTAATTACTACAAACAGGTAGGTTGCCATGGCTTGGTCATGATTTGAGAATGTCGAAAATACAGAGAATAAAATCCAGGAGAAAAGACAATGAGGATGCCCAAGAAACATCTACATTACTCAGGCATACACCCCTAGGCATACATGATACGACTACATCACACAGGTCATGTAGGAAACAACTTTATCACAAGCATTCATGATACAACTTCATCACACAAGCATTCATGATACAACTTCATCACACAAGCATTCATGATACAACTTCATCACACAAGCATACAAGTTACAACTACATCACACAAGCATACATAATATAACCACATCACCCATGCATGCACAAGGCAACCACATCACACTAGCCTGCAAGAGCCAATTATATCACTACATGCCAATTATATCACTACATGCCAATTATATCACTACACTATATGCAACTGCCTGTCTCTCTGGCCGAGGGGTTACATGACTTTCTCCGTAATCCCGTTTATCCACATAGGGTAATGCAGCGCGCGAGAATTGGAAGTGGGTCTACCCGCATTGGTGACTTGCGGGATAAATGAGCCGGCCACTCAGAAAGCAATGGCAAACTACTGAGCGTAATCTTGCCAAGAAATCAACAATCAGCTGAAAGATGCTGATGTTGACAGCGATGTCCTGTAAAGGATATTCGAATTTTAAAAAAAAATATGCAACTACATGACAGGACATACAAGAAACTGCATCACACTGACGTAAAAGAATCAACTGCATCACACTAACATACAAGAACATAGAGGTTCAGATATTGTGCAGAGTTTGAAAGAATTGCCTAGAATAATGTACTACAGAATGACATCTGATGACTTCTACATGTCTACAAGCAATACTTAATATACATTGTTTTACTTTAGCTGTCAGTCTTTGCAAAGTACAATAATTTTCTCAACTAAATGATGTATATATTAATCATATCTTTAGCACAATTTGATGCCTCAACCGATCAGAAGCAGGTATGCAAGTCCCAATGACAAGCTGATAATTGAAGATGAGCTGCAGCGAATTTTCTTAGTGGGTGACCTAAAGTGTGAAAACAATGTTACTGGTATGTTCATTATTTTATTTAAGTCATTTGACTTTTTGCAAGAGAATACTGCCTCTTTAATGAAAATTGAATGCATTTAAGCAAAGGTAGATGCAATAGAAGTGGGAAGATAATAGTAAGAGATGGATGAACAACAATCTTTCAGTGTGACCAACAAGGGTGAGAGACAAAGAGTGTTGGAGATCTATTGCTGGTAACCTTCATAGTGGAGATGGCCCATGATTGATTGAAATTGACAGTGTAAACATTAGAAAAGTGAATTTTACGAACTAGTGTTCTATACATTAATTAATGGGAAAAGGGCAGTTTTTAATCATTAACAATATATATTTGGTTATAGTAACAATTTAATCCTGTGAGTAATATTCAAAAGACCTTGGTTGGAAACTGTGACAGGTGGGCAGTTTGAGCATTGCTTTGCTGATCTAGCAGATTCTGCAGCTTGTCTTGTTCCAAATGTATTAATGTTACCTTTCCTCTGGAGTAAACTAGGCAGGCCGAGAGAGGGATCATGCTGCATACAGTCTCTACAATTCAGCCCAGACTTTGCGCTGTGGAGAGGTATAACTCCATTCACTGGTTCACACCATGGGTTGTAGTTATGCCTTTTTGAAGCACAGTGTAACAATCTATCGTCTGTCAAGACGGCAAGGTAGAATTATTCAAAATAGAAAATGTCTGTACCATGTGGGATAAAACAATATTTAAGTAAATTTTGAGGTGGAATATGCACATCTTTGCTACGGTAGTGCAGTGGCTAGACACTTGCCCGTCAGCTTAGTGGTCAAGGGTTTGCATCAGCATTGAGGGAGGTGTTTTTAATTGACCGGGGCTTCCAGATAGACCCAGCCATCTTCTTCTTCTTTCTTTTTCTTCATTTCAGTCAAATTTGCCTATAACTGCAATGTTGTCTCTTGTATGAATTTTAAAAAAGTGCATCAGCTGGGCCCAACCTAATATGGGCACCATGAAATGTCTTGGGAAAGTGAAGGCATCCAGCGTGGCATTGGCCACATCACCCCTCAGGTGCCAGGTGGTCTACACAAAATATGGGTCTGGCACCATATGCCTAGCGTTTGCCTTAATGTGTGTAACAGGAATGTATTATGTCAGTGGGTGAAAATGTCACACTGATGTCACTGGGGACACTTCTTATAGTTTGTGTTGTGTGGTGGTGGTGGTCATCACGTCTGTCCACAACCTTCTGTCTCATATATTGCCAATATTATTCAGGGTGTATTTTTAATGTACTGTGCAGTGTTTGAGAATATTGCCGGTCCAAGTTTTGTATTCACCGTCTGTAAATGCCACATAATAAGTAAATAGAAAACTTGGACCAGCAGTATTTTCAAACACTGCACAGTCATAAAAAATACACCCTATAGTTCGTGCCGTGTGGTGTAGGTCATCACGTCTGTCCACAGCCTTCTGTCTTGTATATTGCCCATCTACATACTTCAGAATTCACACAACATAAAGTAAAATAAATAGATAAATCCTTCAAGCTGAAATATTCACATGTTCGCACAGTAATGTCAATTGTCTACCATGGTAATTTTAAACTGACTATCATGTCTTTCTGTTTACACAAAATTGGCTTGTGCAGGTGGATCATTATCGCTTCTGCAAATTTTAGCAACTTTAAGTACACACAGGCGATGGGAGCCTAACAAGGCCAACACACAACAAACTTCCTGTGTTGTCAATTGCGCGGCATTTTGTGGAAACTGGCCATGTCATTGATAGAGACAGTGCATTTTGCATGTTGTTTAATACACAAAATAGTCGCTGGTTAAAATTTGCAAAAGCCATAATGATTAATCTACATAGGCCAGGTTTGTGCAAACGGAGAGACATGATAGTCAGTTTAAAATTACCACGGTAGACGATTGACATTACTGTGCGAACATGTGAATATTTCAGCTTGAAGGATTTATCTAGTTATTTTACTTTATGTTGTGTGAATTCTGCAGTATGTACCTGATGAGATGCAGTGAAATATGCTAGGCAATTAATCGTGCAATCCATTGTTTGTGTCTACGGGAAAACATTGTTTTTACCTTCTTATAGTCCACGCCTTGTGGTGTTGGTCATCACATCTGTCCATGTCTTTCATCTTGTATATTGCCAATCATTTACTGGATGAGGCATTGCCTGACCTCCCTTTGATATTGTTCACATTAAATAAATTAGTGTGTTCAAACATCATTTCTCTACATAATTACTTACAGTAGGTTGCAGTGTATTTCTGTGAGGGCTGTGGCCATACTGGGTGGATTGTCCTAACAATTATGTTTATAGTGGAATCCGTTGTCTGGCACAGCTAACGTGGTGACCAGGTGTGAAAACCCCAATGTTGGGTATATCGTGCTAGCCACTTTGTTATAGACCTATCAGTGCAGGTCAGCATGGCCGAATAGATAGGAACATGTGTTCTTAAACATCCTGTGTGCTGATGCCGAGGTTAGGGGTTCAACCCCTACACCAGACAGTTGGACTAAAATGTTGATATCTCCTTGACTTGGGGACATAAATTACAAGTACCTCTGAAGTCGGAGTGGGTTTGCCTGATGGCGAGGGACACTGAATAGGGAAAGCTAATCCACACGCAAAATTAAGTCCAGCACTACTAGAAGTAGTGTGTGGACTGCGCTTGAGTTCAGTGTGAGTAAGTGCACAGACACACTCAGACAGAGAGAGAGAGAGAGACTGATTTTGATTGTTTTCCTGGTATTATTTGTCTGCATCCGGTAACTTTCTGATGTCTCTTGAAGTCAGATTTATATGCTCTTCTTCAGGTGTTATAGCCGCTGTTCTTGGTAGAGAACCGGATAACGACAAGGGCAAATTCTATGTGGAGGATTATTGTTTTCAAGACTTGCCACAGCAAGTGCCTAGACCTATAATGGAGCATGACAAGTAATGTTACTTTCAATCATTTGTTTAGCAGTTTCTAGCATTGCTTTCCTAGTTGATGAGCATATTGACCAACATTCAGGCTGTCTTCTTTTAATACAGTTTTTCTCTGGAAAATTCTGAATCTTACGGTCAAAATTCTTTGTCAACAAAAATTGTTTTAAAAGACCAAATAAGTAAATATAGACACCATTGTAATACATTAGGGTTAGTTACTTGTCCTTTACAGGACATCACAGTCAGTCTCAGCATTTTTTTTATTCTTTGTGATTTACTAGGTAAGTAGTTTACGTTCAGTAGTTTGCCATTGCTTTCTGAATAACCAACGTCCATATCATTGAATCATCGCAATGTGGTCTGCCTCCAAATTGTTTGCAGCTGATTTTGAACAGGGAAAGCAATTCTGGTGTCACAGAGAGAAGGCAGCCCTGGTCCTAAAACATGCTGTGCTGAAGCTGGATATGCTGGTCGAAGAATGTATGTGCTGGTCGAAGAATGTATATATTGCGGCTTGGCTATAAACAAATACAACACAACCAACAGTCTTTTTCAGACCAACGAGGAAGAAGAGACTCATCAATAATTGTCGTGGTGCTTCTAATTTTACCCGTGTGCTGTCAGAAAAGTAGTTTGGCACTGCAGTCCATCTATTCTACTTAAATGAGATACTGTTTTGTTGTGATTACTCGCACTAGGTATTGATATTTTTATTTTTTTAAATCTTCTATTTCCTTAGTTAAATATGAATCATTTGTCTCAGTTCTTTGCTCATGACGACCATTTTCTCTTTTATCTGTCAGTAATGCTACAATAAAAGTATTATATTAATATTTCTGCAGCATGCAAAGTTAAGTTTTTGTTTTTAATTTTTCTGCATCCCTTTCTGGCTTCTCAAGGTCAGAGTAACAAATGTTGAAATGCTCTCACACACTGGTCAAGCGGCCAAGCATACATTGCTTAGGCAGCGCAATATGTGTACAAGCAAGGTACAACAGTCTGGAAGACAGTCTTTTGACTATAACAAGTGGTAATGCAGCCTAAGAAATCATCTTTACTTGGTCAAAGAAACCAGCTTAGCATGGGAGCCTCGGCAGCACAGTGGCTTGCCTGCTGGCTTGGTGGTCATGTGTTTCTTCTTCTTCTGCGTTCGTCTGGAATGTTGTTTTAGATGTAATTGCGTTGAACCTGTTTACAGCAGAGCTGTGATATTTGAACATTTCGGCCGACTTCTTCAGGCATTTGTTAGCCGGGTTACCTTCCCGGGTGTTTCGTAGGACGTTCGACCCTGGCCATGTGTTTGAATAGCTTTAACCCGCAGAAGTCGGATGTATCGGCCTAACGACGCAAGAACGCAGCTCTACTGTAAACAGGTACAACGCAGTCACATCCGGAAAAACTCAGGATGAACGCAGAAGAATCCCAGTCAAGGCGAGAATTTTTCAAAAATTCACCTGGGCTTCCAACTCGTCCCAACCTTAAGTGGGTACCAGAAAATGGTCTGGAAAGTAAATGTGTCTGACGTGATGTTGACCACATCAACAAGTGCTAGTTGGTCTATGAAAATATGGGGCTTGCACCTTAAGGCCACTTTAAAGTGTAGTCCTTTATGTCATTAGACAGAAAAGAGAACAAACCTGTTGAAAGGAACAACAGACTGGACATCTGGAGGCTTCATGCTCCTAGGACACATCAATTTCATGGTCAGATGCAAGTAAAGAGGGCTAGAATTTCTTGCCATGATGTAGTTTCTTCATTGATGTAAAGTTCCTTGTAAGTTAAAGGTACTCGTCTTTAGAAAATATATGTATAAAAATGTGTATATATTTAATTATTTGTAAGCTTTGTTTAGTCTGAATTATTTTCTTATTTAGGTATGTCATGTTTGTGAGTGGCTTTGAGCTTGGAGGTCAGACAGACAGGTTGTTTCAAATGCAAATGTTGGCTGACTTAGTTTGTGGACAATTGGGAGACCCTGGCCAACAGGAGGCGTCTGCTTCAATATGTCATGTGATCATTGGAGGGAACTCACTTAATGAATCTACACAAGACAGAGACACACTCAGCAAAGTAAGTTGTTTAAT
This sequence comes from Cepaea nemoralis, assembly GCA_014155875.1. Lineage (NCBI taxonomy): Eukaryota > Metazoa > Mollusca > Gastropoda > Stylommatophora > Helicidae > Cepaea > Cepaea nemoralis. The sequence goes on from JACEFZ010012769.1 coordinate 36,891, forward strand.
GGTGACTTTGGTAAGTGGCAATGAAGTGAGAAGATATGGGATGTCGTCATCATCCTCATCAAGTGCCCTGCCAACTGGCATGGGCGATCATGTCTTTCCACAGATCTCAGTATTTTGTGTTCTGTATCAACTCTGCTGATGATATTCCTCCATGCCACCATCTCAATCCATCCAGCAAAATTTCTCTTTGTCTACCTTGCCTCTCTTCCCCTTGATCTTTCCAGTTGTCACGATGTTCTCCTGTGCCTCTTCTCATCACATGACCTAAGAAAGCTGTTTGTCTCTTTCTTATTTTTGAATATGTTCTAGTTTCATTAGCCTCTTTCAGGTAGTCATTGTTAGTTACTCTGTCAGTTCAAGTATGTAGGACTGCATAAGTAGATAAAGCAGATTACTTTTCCATGTACTAAATGCAGGAAACAATACTGTCCAGGTATGATAATACAGGATATAGAGAGAGTATCATCATCATCATCATCCAGTGCCTTACCGGCTGGCGTCGGCAGTCATGCATCTCCACAAATTGCGATTCCAACGGCATGGATCAATTCATGTGTTGACTCCCTTCCGTGCCATGACACAAGAATGTCAAGAATTTTCTCATGTTGTCTTCCTCTAATTCTCTTTCCACAAATCTTTCCGGTTGTCACATGTTCCAGTTTTTGTCTTCTCATAATGTGGCAAAAAAATGGTGACTGCTTCTTTCTGATGTTTGTGATAAGCTGTCTTTGCGACTTAGCCTCCGTCAAAATGTTTATAATTAACCCTTTACAAGTCACAGCGGCCAATTCCGGCCGATGCCATAAAACGATAGTAGCGCCCGATTCCGGCCGATACTATTATGCATTGTAAAAACGCGATCTCTCGGCTTTCCGATGGCTACTTTCGCTTTCGCTGACAGCTTGACAACGTGGCCGCCATTTGTAAACGCGATAGTATGAATTTGAACGGACTTTTACGGACAATTTTTGATAGTTTTCGGGATTTTTACGCTGTTTTTCAAAATGGATTTTGGCGATTCTTCAAGTGATAGCCGAGATTTCGCTAGGTTCAATTTAAATGACATTAAAGGGCACGAAGTTGACTATTAATCGGCGCTAGATATCAGTGCAAAGCGTTACTTTGCATTAGCAGTCTGAGTCGGACTTTAAAGAAAGTGATTATGATTCTGAAAATGTGTTTGTAAATTGCCGTATAGATGACGGAAAATTACAAACAACATGCCGTATTTCGTAAATATTTGTGTTCATATATGGATTACCGACAACAATCACGTGAGTAACATATTCTGCATGCTTTTCCCTTCATTGTGTTGTTTATTTAACTAAAATCGGTTGACTAACACCTTATTTGTGATGTTTTTACTAACGCGACACGAAATTTTACCGAACCTGAAAAAATCTTGCCCGTTCAGGGCTAGAAAACGGACAAGCGTCTGCCCTGTAAAGGGTTAATAGAGAGTATACTGTCCGGGTAGGATAATACTAGATATAGTGAGAGTATACTATCCAGGTAAGGGGATACTGGACATAAATAGAATATACAGTCTAGGTATGGGGATATTAGATACACGGAGAATATACTAGCCCAGGTAAGTGGATACTAGATGTAGATACAATATACTGTACATGTATGAGGATACCGTCCAGGTGTGAGGAATACTAAATACCATAAGGTGTATTAGATACATGGTGCTGGCCACATATTTATAGACCAATCAGTGGGCACATCTATCAGGATACTAGATGTAGAGAGAGTATATGGTCCAGTTATGAGCATACTAGATGCTGAATATATTTTGATATCCTGTGGTCAATATACTAGATGCAGGGAGAGTAGGATATCCTGTGATCAATATATTTGATGGAGGGAGAGTGGGATATCCTGTGGTTTATTTGTTAGATGTAGGATTGTGTAGGTTATCTTGTGATCAATATATTAAATGCAATGAAAGTTGGATGTCTACTGTAAAGTCTCACATATAATACACACAGTGTCAGTGTCAAAATTGTACAGATTCTCAGTATTTGAACATAGCCAGCCTGAAAAAATTGCAATCTTCACAGACTCCAAGTCAGTCCTCCTAATCATTTCATGCTCTAAGCAGGACAGTATCATCCTTGAGGTAAAACCTCGAGGTAAAAGACCTCAAGTAAAGAACCTTAAAAGGATGTCCACAAAAAAGAACTAGTCATGCATTTGATAATAGTGATATTCCACGAAATGATGATGAGCTAGCAAAGACTGGAGGAAATCTCAAGCAAGCCCATTCATCCCAGAGCTTTAAAGAGGCAAAAACACTTCTAAAGCAATCTATGAAGATGAAGTTTAGACGCACAAAAAAAAATTACAGATCAGAACATGAATGAGTTAGGTCAGATGGGAATTTTCAGACTAAGAGCACATCTCTACAAAATGGGTCTCAATAACTCTGCCACTTGCAAATACGGAGCACCAAAGCAAACCCCGGTGCGTGTTTTATAGATCAGCCTGACTTCACTATAGGATAGAAATCTTGCCCATGACATTGAACAGTGGGGAATAGGATACTTGCTTAATCCTTAAGCGAACCATCCTGTTTGTGATCCATGTCTGAATAGATGCATAGCAAATGTTGATCACCGTGGAAAAAGGAGCATTATTTTATTGCATCTGGAATTTACTTACATGTTTAGGCTTGCCAAGTGGCTAGAATGTCGGATTCTCCTTTTGGAGACCAGGGTTCAGATCCTTGGTAAGGTGTGGAGTTTTTTTTTCTGTCAGGGGCAAAAAGAAAACTCTATCCTGCACAGTTTGCGGCCACTGCACTAGCCAGGCGGCCTTAATTCCTCAGGTTAAAGACCCTTCTGCCATACACCGCAAAGTACTATATTGGCAGTAATTGACAGTTTGACAGTTTAGGCATTTTGTATGTATGTATGATTAATTTCCTTATCCCTTACCTAGGCCAAGTATTTATCAAAGAGAGAATCTGCAGCAAGTGTGGAAGCCATGAAATCTTTTGACAGTTTTCTCATGCAGTTAGTGGTGAGTGATGAAAGTGTTGAGTGCTCCTTATTATGAATTTACCTCACATAAATTTTAGCTAACGTATTTTCTTGTTTTGTTTTATCAGAAAAACCTTCTACTCTGCACAGGACACAAAAGACTGAAAGACCATTTGTTAATAAACTAAAGATAGGAGATACTGATGAATGTAACCATGGAACTGGTAAAATGACAGCTAGACATTTATAGCAAGAGTGTCCAACATGCAGAACAGAGACACGTATTTTGACTTACACCTGCTTTATTTGAGGACAAACTTTATGGAGATTTCAACAAGCTTAAGTAGACTTGCTTTCTTTGGATTAATTCATACTGACATCCGAAGATGTGCAAAGAAAAAGAAACAAATCACCATACTGGATCAGTTACTGGCATCACGATCAAAAGATTCAGTTTTGTTAGAATAAGTTATGTCACATGTAACCAGTGAAGCTGTGAATTGCTTCAAATAAAGGCTGGCAAGAAAATTGATGTTTGCCTGTTGTAAGTGTTGAAATGTATATACTCAACGCTACATTATAGTGCTGAACTTGGACAAAGCACACATATGAACCCACCCTGGAAATATATATTTATAAATCACCATTTGGTGTGAATATTTTATGTGACTGGGTTAATAGATCTTGGTCATTGTCCTTGTTCAGTGTGATGTTGTATTTTGGAAAGGGGGGGGGGGGGGCATATTATGAGTAGATTAGCAGTTTCTGTTGCCAACATTGTAAACTTGTAGTTTAGTTGCCAGGTGTGACAACTTAACAGGAAGTTTACACACAGAAGCCACAAACAATATGTTGCACGATTTATTGCCTGTCACATTTCAGTGCATCTCTCATCAGGTGCATACTGCAGAGTTATATATCATCTGAAGTGAATAAATGAATAATACTTGAGATGAAATAATTAAAATACATAGTCACAGTTATTGTTTGAATGTGGAACATTTGTTATCCTCTTTCTGTTTGCACAAAAATGACTGTAACCACTTAATTGCTAATGCCTCACTATGTTTGAGCAATTGGTTATTGTTCGTCCAATACAGTATATGAAACACTTTTTCTTTGGTATCGCTATAACCATATTTTGTAAGGTGTTTAGAAAGGAAATGAATGTTACGTGAAAATCCAAAATGTAATGTAATTTCATTTGTTTGGCAGTCAAATGTTGATGTGACTGTGGTGCCGGGTGAGTTTGATCCATCCAACTTTACCCTGCCCCAGCAGCCTTTCCACCCTTGCTTGTTGCCTCAGTCATCACGATTCAACACGCTGCACTGTCAGACAAACCCATGTGATTTTACCATTGATGGCATTCGGTATGTTGTAGTTTGCTGTTTATGTGGCACTATGAATTGTACATTTATATTTTAGCAGTTTTATATTGTTGTTGAAATATGTTATTTTGTAAAACTATTTCATAATGCTAGTTGGTTTTGATGGTTCAACAGTGTTTAATGTGTGAACTTTGTATTGTAATAAGATTCAGGGTTGAAATTGTGAAGTGTGTTAAAATTAAACATTTCTGATTAAAGAACGCATGTATTACTGTGACCCATAAAGGAAGCAAAGAATAGACCAATAAGGGAAGTAAAGAACAGTAACACTAACTTACTATGTATGTCATTAGAGGTGAAAGGAGGGTTGGTATGAGACTAGCTACCCCCCTCTGCTGTGTGTCCACCGTGATGAGGTAGAGGGGCTTGCGCGTTCCAATGACCCCAAGAGCTATGCCGACGGTAGCACAGCTACTGGTAGGGTCACCCATGTCGGACAGGTCAAGGGAGAGGTACCAGACCAGGCGACACACAAACCTGCTGCCTTGTAGGTAGACTGGGGACAGTCAAAGGCTAGGGAAAGCACCCCTAAAAATGCTTGTCGAAATCGGATGTACTGAGCCACAGGCTTGACAAAGCAGTGCAACGTAACTTGATTCATGATGTCACAATTTAAAATTAATCGTTATGGTGCTAATCCCGCGAAGTCCCATCAGGCAGTGATAGTGCCGGGCCCCCTGCCTCGAGGGGGTCCACCCATGACTACTGCTGGTCACCTTCCCCTGTGCTGTGGAGTCAAGGCACAGAGGAGTAGGTTAAGAGCTATTGACCAAACACCCCGGACACTCAACATACTACAGTGGAATGCCGAAGGAGTTTATAACAAGAAAGTCTCCCTAACACAGCGTCTTCATAAAGATAGAATAGATGTGGCATGCATTCAAGAGACACACCTCAATGCCAATCGCAAATTCTCAGTCAGAGGATACCAGGCCACACGTTTTGACCGCGAAGGACACAAAGGAGGAGTTCTAATACTTACACGAAATACAATACCTTGCAGCGAAGTATCTGTGATCTCTGACAACCAAACGGAAATTATAGGTGTTGATATAATGATAAAGGACGTGAAAATAAGAATTTACAATCTGTATAGCCCAGCAGATAAGGACCTTACACTCTCAAACATGAAAATAACTGACACAAACTGCATTATTGTCGGAGACTTTAATAGCCGTTCAGAAAGATGGGGATACCCAGATACTGACAAAAGAGGAGATGAAGTGGAGGACTGGGAAATAGACTCAAATCTCCATCTACTCAACAAAGCGGATGACACACCGAGCTTCTACTCCAGAAGATGGTTTACCACTTCTACTCCAGACTTAGCTTTCTGCACAGGAGACATCCTCCACAAAATCGATCGCCATGTGCTTGACCAATTAGCAGGTAGTGACCACAGACCAATCAAGCTTGTAATGAATATGGAGTATGTTCCACAGGAGCAAAAGCCTTTGCCCCGCTGGAATTACAAACGAGCAGATTGGGACAGATTTGCCATACTAACAGACAAATATTGTGAAAACATAAATACACGATATGGCAACATGAAGCAAATGGTGGAAAGTCTAAACAGAGCAATAATACAGGCGGCCACTGAGTCTATTCCTAGAGGAGCGAGGAAAAATTACAAACCATACTGGACTGAAGAACTACAAATTTTGGAGGACAAAGTTGAAGATGCCAGGAAGACAGCAGAGAGAGAACAAACAACTGAAGCGAACATCTCTCTCAAAGCCATCTCAGCAAAATATAAAAGAACAGTAAATCAAACAACAAGAGATTGTTGGAGGGAAAAAACAGAAAACCTGAACTTTGACAGGGATGGAAACAAACTATGGAAACTAGTGAAAGCCATGAACAATGAAGGACCTAGAAACAAACAAATAACAATTAAACAAGGAAATGCCTTGCTTACAGGAAAAAAGGCTGCAAATGCACTAATGGAACACTATGCCAGTGCAAACCACATTGATATTACAACCGAACAGAAGAAAGCAATCAAAGACAAACAGATACATCATAGTAATACAGAGACAGCAGCAGAATATATGATGGCAAATCTAACAATGGAAGAAATGGAACAGGCAATGAATACCCTAAAAAAGAAGAAATCACCAGGAAAGGATGGAATCACAAATGAAATGCTAATAGGACTAGGCACTAAGGCAAAAAAGAAACTACTAGCAGTCCTAAATTACAGCTGGAAGAGAGGAATAGTCCCACAGGCATGGAAGGAAGCTATACTAATACCAGTCCCAAAGAAAGGAAAAGACCTGGAAGAACCAAATGGCTATCGACCTATCAGTCTACTTAGCTGTGTAGGAAAATTAATGGAACGCATTATCAATGGCAGGCTAACATGGCACCTGGAAGAAAACAAAACTCTTAACACCACACTAAGCAGGATTCAGAAAGTACAGATCCACTGAAGATCAAATAACCTATATAGCTCAGGAAATAGAGGATGCCTTCCAAGAGAAAAAACACACACTAGCGGTCTGGATAGATTTAGAAAAAGCATTTGATAAAGTATGGAAGGAAGGACTGAAAGTAAAACTGCAAAAAATGCATGTTTGTGGGAAAATGTATAAATGGATCAGCCACTACCTTGAGAACAGAACTGCCAGGACAAAAGTACAAGGACAAACCAGCAAAATGATGCTGTTGGAGCAAGGTGTCCCCCAAGGAGGAGTTCTTTCACCAACATTATTCCTAGCATATATAAATGACATCACAGAAAATTTTCCAGCCAGAGTACACACATCCTCCTTTGCAGATGACCTAGCCATATGGACATCTGAAGAATATATTAGTACAGCTAACAGCAGAATACAGCAAGCCTTATTAGCGCTAGAGGACTGGTCAAAATCATGGCTAGTGAAGATAAGTGAGGAGAAAACAACATGCACAGTGTTCTCCCTCTCAAATAAAACTCAGCAACCTAAGCTGGTATTGAATGGAAAAATATTGCGCCATGAAGAAAATCCAAACTATCTGGGAGTCACCTTTGATCGTCGCCTGACATGGAAGACACAGGTTGAGAAAAATCGAACAAGAGCAAGGCAAAGAATGGCAATCATGAAAAAGCTTGCTGGTACAACGTGGGGAGCAGATGAGAAAGTTCTCAAGAAGTTATATACTGGACGGGTGAGGCCAGTACTGGAATATGGCATTGCAGCTTGGGCAACAGCAGCTAAGTCAAACTTTAACAAAATAAGTAGAGTCCAAAATCAAGGAATGCGAATCATAACTGGAAGCCTGAGGATAACACCTATTAATGAATTAGAAAAGATCACTTGTTTACAACCAATGCAGGATAGAAGAGATAGCAGAGCCCAGCAACAAGCTGAAAAATTTAGAAGATTGACAGACCACTCTATGTATAGCAGGTTTAATGGTTTTGGAAAGGGAAGACTGAAGCGTAGCAATTTTGTAGCAACTGCAAAACAAAAGATTAGGGCAGATCCTATACTTAACATATCAACAGTCAAACCCATTTACAATGCAGACAAGTTCCCAGCTTGGAGACAGCAGCAACTGCCTGAGATGATAGAAAACATTCCTGGTATTGAGAAAAAGAACACTCAGAATGAAACCGAAAGAAGAAAAATAACCCTAAACTACATAAAAGAACATTACCCAAGCAGCAATTGGACCCATGCATATACAGATGGATCAGCCAAAAATTCAATAGAAAATGGAGGAGGAGGAATTCTCCTAAATTTAAAAAATGGAATGAAAAAAACACAGTCAGTGGCAACTGGAAAATTTTCAAGTAACTTCAAAGCGGAGGTAGAGGCTTTGAAAACTGCAGCAGAAATGCTCTTGATGGAGGAAAATAAAGAGAAGCAAATAGCTATCTTCACAGATGCAAAGTCAGCTGTCTCAATACTGAAGAGCAAAAACAGCACAGAACTAGCTGACCTAAGAGCAGCACTCCATGGTCTATGCCAGAAATCCAAAAAAGTTGTAATACAGTGGATCCCATCACATTGCAGTATACCTGGAAATGAAGAGGCTGACAGACTAGCAAAAGAGGGTGGACGACTACCACAGCCTGACATAGACATAACCTATAATGAGGCAAAGAGGTTTATAAAAAGCACTTATAGAACCAAATGGGAATCAGAGCATCCAGGCCACCAGAAGGATGATGCATATTACAAACTCGACCGAAGAGAACAAGTAGCAATCTTCAGACTCCGCACAGGACATAACAGGCTGAAATACCACTTGTTCAATAAACTAAAGATAGGAGATACCGATGAATGTAATTGTGGAACTGGTAAAATGACAGCTAAACATTTGCTGCAGGAGTGCCCAATATATGCAGAACAGAGAAAGATATTTTGGCCCACACCTGCTTCATTTGAGGACAAGCTCTATGGAGATATCAACAAGCTCAAGTTGACTGCAGCTTACTTTAACTACATTCAGGTTGACATTTAAAGGTGCATGAAGAAGTATTTAGACAGCCACACCTCAAACCACGGGTATGTCGGTTACACAAGCCTCCCAGATGCATGAAATGGAATATTGCTTGGATAGCAAATCCATTACGTGGAAAGTCTGAATCAAAAGCTCACTGTGTGGGCTTCATAAAAGGTGGAAAAAGTGTCCTAGTGGCACGAAATGGAATATTGCTTGGATAGCAAATCCATTACGTGGAAAGTCCGAATCGAAAGCTCACTGTGTGGATGTCATCTGCAGACTGCATTCTTTTGGTTTCCGGAAGAACAGCCTATGGTGAACGGAAGGCCCAATATACGGAAGTGAGGCTAAGCAGCCATGTGCAGGACAGTGACGATTCCTTGGGTGAGCCCAGTACCAGAGCGCTGTGTGTCGGCTCTGCAAGTATGGAAGCCTCCTTGGATGGCGGGGAATGCCCATGGTCTGCCCCTGCCTTCCCTTGAGGGTTGACCAGGATGTCTTTGGCTGTTCTATATGGGCCAGCTGAGATGGGGGATAACACCACAACAGTGAGATTCAAACGTCCTAAGAAACCCCCGGGAAGGTTAACCCGGTCAACAAATGCCCGCAGAAGTCGGATGTGTCGGCAAAAACGCAGCTCTGCTGTAAACAGGCACAATGCAGTCACGTCCGGAAAAAAACAAACTCCGGATGAACGCAGAAGAAGAAGAAGAAGAAGACTAGCTACCTATCTTGTATAAAGCTTTTGCTGTAAAATATAACCAATCATGAGCAAGTCTAAAATGGGAGAGCTTGGCATAAGTTGGCCAAAGGCCTATGCTCCATTGGAAGATGAAAGATAGAAGAAGATTAAAGAATGAAATTAGCCACCACCATAGAGAGAATGACAGAAGGAGAGAGAGAGATGCATGTGCTATTTTAAATTATACACAATGACAATTATAATTTTCCTAGATTGCAAAAAACAATAAAAGGACAAATTACAATAATCCAGATGACAGATATTTTCCGCTTGTGATGTTAATGTTCCGATGAAATATGACACACATTTTGTATGTTATTTATAACAAGCTACGCAAAACACTGCATCATCTTGAGACCAGGTACTCGTTCTCCTTCATGTGACTGGTCTGAAACAGACATGGGTGACCATGACTCTCCAATCCTCTCTGACAGCTGATGTTTTTATCAAATTAATGTTTGAACCCAGAAGCCACAAACAATATGTTGCATGATCTAATGTCTGGCATATGTCAATGCATCTCGTCAGGTGCACACTGCAGAGTTATATATCATGAAGTGAATACATGAATAATACTTCAGTGGAAACAATTTAAACACATAGTCACATTTATTGTTCAATTGTGGAGCATTTGTTATCCCCACGGTAATTACAAATTTAACACAAACTCTTTCTGTTTGCATAACACCGGCTGGAACCACTTAATTGCTAATGCCTCACTATATTTGTGCAATCACTTATTGTTTGTCAAACGCTTTTTCTTTGATCACGTTATGGCTCTAGTTTATAAGAAATTGATAAGCAGCGTGTTTTATAGCTTGTCAGCTGCACAGGGATTCTTTAAAACTTATTAACTCTTTTGCACCCACACTGGTATATGTTCAGCTAAAAGAGAGTTCATCAGTCTTTAGGGACCCCTGTGCAGTCAAAGGGCTATAATTGTATATAAAGGCTTTTGTTGTGATTTTGATGAGACCATTCCCTATAGAGAAAGCAGTGAACAACTAGGAGGCTACTGAAATTGGCAGGTTCTAATTAGGACCAATTCAATGCAATAAAGAAAATGCCAATCAGCATGAGCCCCATATGACCCAGCCGTACCCAATGATCATAGCGGGAAAAATATAACAAGTCCTGTGTAGGACTAACTCGAAAGTGAGCAAAAATAGACAAGATTAAAACTCACAAACAAAGAATCTCAATTATAACCAACACTAAAGAAGCAGGCTGAACGAGGGTGGATTTTTATTTTCTTTTTCCCGTAAATACTGAGTTGAGCTGATTTTGATGAGTGATCTGGTAACACCTACAGCTAAAACTTAAGTGTTCGTTTTGTTCTTGACCCAAGATAGTCTCCACATTCTTCTCATAAATCACATTTCCATTGCCTTCAGTTTCTTAACTATTTCATTACTCTTATTGCCCATCATTCACTTCCATACAGAGCAACAGGCCATACACAATTTATTAGTAAGTGGATGTCTGTGCTTATTGTGATGTCATTATCCTTTAGCCATGTAATATTCTGCTTATTTCCATCACAGTATTCTAGGTACAGCTGGCCAACCAATTAATGACATCGTAAAGTACAGTGAGATCGATGACAGGCTGCAGGCTTTAGAGAACACCCTGGTCTGGGGTCATGTTGCACCTACTGCTCCAGACACATTAGGCAAGTTTACCAACAAATTTGTATTTCTTATATCTTCTTTCTTCTGCTTTTTGTCACCCATTGGTGCATGGGGCGTCAGCCAATCCCTGCCAGGCATTCACATCTTTTGCTGTCTCTTACAGCTCTCCATATTCTCCCTATTTTACTCATCTCTGCCTCTAATTCTCTTCTCCATGTGTTTCTAGGCCTCCCTCAATGTTTCTTTCTCTGTGGGATCCAGATTAAGGACATCATAGTTGTACTGTTAACAGGTTTTCTCAATGTATGCCCTAATCAGTTCTAGTATCTTTCCCTCATTTCCTTAATTTGCTGAAATTTCTTCATTTCTTTCCATAAGCTCTGCATTAATGGTTCTGTCAAACCATTTAGTTCGTCTATTCTGTTTCTAGTTACCAATTGGTTTAGTCATTCTCCCGTGGAAATGCCTGTCATTGTTGGAGAGGCATTTCCATAGATTTCTTGGTACCAATTTTAGGCTGGCACCCATAAAGCCGCTCTCGTTTGTGTGGTTGGAGGGTGGGTGGGTGGAGCATGTGTGTGTGGGTGACCTTGAGTGGATTGGGGTATGTGTGAGTGGGTGGAAAGATGCGTGTGGGTGGGTGAGGGATGTGTGTGTGGGTGGGTGCGGGATGTGGGAGGGGGGATGTGTCACATAACATGAGAGTATGCATTGTTTATGCTTACAACATTCATTTGACAATGTTTTTTTTTTCCTACGTGAATGCATCATGCACTGTTGATGAATGAAAGATGAGTGATTGGAAGGGCCGAATGTAAGATGGGCCTACACGCCCAATTTGTTACCCTTTTAAAATAAAGATCAATTCAATTCAATTCTCATGACGATATTGTTCTGAAGAACAAAACCTTAGCCATGTGTAGATTGAGCATCATACTATGGATGAAATCTGTAAAGAAGAAGTAAATCTTTCACAAATGCATTCCAATGTTGGACATACTCATCTCTGAGTTGAGGAGGTGCATAAATAGGTGTGACGCAATTCATCCGAAGGAGGAGTGAAGAATAAGAGACGATTCCTAAGCAGTTTGTGCTGCAGTCTGTGCCTTGTATTTTTGTGAAGTTTATGAATCCACAATTTGATAAATATTACCATTATCACGGATATGGAGGTCAGCATGGCTGAATGGATAAGAGCACAATTTGATATAATATTGCCATTATCTGTGGTTAATATCGCCGATTGGATAAGAGCGCTTGTTCTTAAACATCCTGTGTGCCAATGCCGAAGTAGCGGGTTCAAGCCCTACACCTGTCAGTTGGACTAAATTGTTGACTTCAATTTAGGGATGTAAATTACAAGTATCTCTGAAGTCGGAGTGAGTTCACCTGATGGCGAGGGACACTGGCAATAGGGAAAGCTAATTCACACACAAAAATCAGTCCAGTGCACTAGAAATACACGGTGTACTTTTAATGACTGCAGTATTTGAAAATATTGCCGGTCAAAGTTTTGTATTTACCCATTATGTTGCATGAACTTTACAGAGGGTGAATACAAAACTTGAACCGGCAATATTTTCAAACACTTCACAGTCATTAAAAATACACCCTATAATAGCACATGTATGAATTATGCTTGACTTCAAAGCGAGCGGGGAAAAACAAATATCACTAGTATAATAGCAGTCAGAAGTTGCAGATGGCAGGTCAGTAATGCATTATTGGGTTACATATGTAAGATTTTGTTTTTACTATTTAAATAATTATCGCATAGATGGCCATGCACCAAGGTACACTTGTTCCTTCAGTGAGTCGCTGTCATCATGTGGAGATGGCAGGTTCAATTCCTGGTGTGGTCACTATAGCTTTCAATTGTTATACCGTTTAGTGTGTCTACTAATCTCTATTTCTGTCCTCTGTCTCTATGAGTGCTAATGTGAATTGATTTAGGGCATGTCCATATGGACTCTGCCTTGAAAAGTATTGATAGTTGTATAGTTTTTTAAAATAATGCACATGTACTTTGTTCGTTAACAAAATGAAAATATTATTTGTTAATGATTGTTAAAAATTATTTAGTTAGTTAGTTAGTCGACAGATCATCCTCGTTGCACATCGAACCATTCAGTCCATAAGTGCTCGGATCCCCTCCTCAGCAAATCCCGCAGCGTGTAGCGGCTAACGACGCCAGTTCTGTGTTGGTTTATCAATCTTCTTTGGCTTCCTGCGTAGTGTTCTTGTTTGGCCACCCCTCTTTTAATTTGCTGCTCCCACAGTCTGGCCATTGTTTTAGATTCACAGTCATCACTTGGTTCTCGCAAAAGTCTCACTTCTCGTAGAGCATTCAGAATGTCAGCCTGGTCCATGGCGCGTCCGCCCTCCACAGTAGCCTCACCTGCGAGCTTGTCAGCCCGCTCATTTCCTTGTACTCCCGCATGACCTGGCACGAAGATGAAACTAATCTTTGCCAGCCGAGACCGCTTCAGAGGCAGCAACCATTCTCTTCGGATCGACCCCTCCTCTATCCTCTTGATCATGTTCATTGAGTCGCTAAGGAAACAAGCCCTAGTGAATGTCTGTGTCTCGAGCCATGTTATTGCTTTACTTACTGCCATGACTTCCATGGTCAGGCTACTTGTGGTTTCAGTGAAAGCACCAGAGTCCTCCTTCACAATTCTCCCTCCGGCCCGAGCTGTAAAGGCCCATGAGCTTCTCACATGTCGGACGACCGACCCATCTGTGTAGATGACTGCGTCACCGTCTAGCGAATTCTCGAAAATCAACGCTTGTACTTCAGCCTCCACAGCAGCCGGATTTTCTTGTCTGCATTTTCTATCTAGTTGGATGCAAACTGAAAAGGATGTGCAGAAGTCTGTTGGCACTTGCACCCACTCCTCGCCAGGTTCTAAGTCCTCAAGTGAACACACCTGTTGAAGAATGTCTTCGGCTTGACCCATCCACGACCGTCCTCTTTTTAACCTGCTGCCCTTCACCTTCCTAATTTCACTATGCAGTGGATGTTGTGTGTTTGCGTTAATTCTGAGGTAGGCGCGTGCCCTGCAAACTTGTACTCTCTCTTCAATGGTTGGAAAATCAAGAAGGTAGCGCATCGCCCTGCATGCTGTATCTCTTGTACATCCAAGAATAATGCGCATAGCTTCATTCTGTATCCTTTCCATTCCTTTCTATCTGCTTATGGCTGAGAGTCAGGATTGCCATTGCATACTCCAAAACAGACATGACCAGCCCCTCGTACAGAAGACATAGATGGCGCTGCTCACAGTTTGCTGCCGCCATCACCCGCATCGCTGCCAAACCCCGCTTGGCCTTTGTTATCACCTGGTCTATGTGCACATTATAAGCAAGGCTTACGATCAAACCGTATCCCCAGGTAATTCATTGCCTGCGTTCTTTCCACCGTCTCTGAACACAGCATTACAGTTGGTGTTGGATTGTTGACAATATGATTATTCAACGAGAACCAAGTCACTGTTGCCTTTGTTGGGTTGACCATTGCCCCAGCTTCATCACACCAAGTACTTATGCGATTGAGTTCGGTTTGTAGTTCCACAGCAACCTCCTCTCTATCCTTACCCTGACGATACACTAAAACATCATCGGCATACGACAATGTCCTGCCAGGTCCAGTGATCTGCTCACTGGTGATTCTCACTGTGTAGGCGTTGAACAGTACCGGAGATAATGGTGATCCCTGTGGTAGGCCAGGATATATTGTTGTTGGTTCCGAAGTCCAACTGCCACATCTAAAAACTACTTTCCGTTGGTAGAGGGCTGCAGCGATCCAACTAAGGAGGAACGTTTAGTTCAAGAAGCTGAAACATTAAAAAATCCAGTGGTACTCTGTTGTATGCGTCCTCAAGGTCAATCGCTGCAGCAACGGTTTCAGTGCCTGAGTGGAAACCTTCATAGACATCATGGGCAAAGACTGCTGCATTGGTCCAGGTTTCTCTTTTTGGACGGTACCCACCCAGGGTAGGTGGGAAAACACCTTGCCTCTCTAGTTGGCTTGATATTTTCCTGGCAATTACCTTCTCCAGCAGCTTGCCTATTGTATTCTGCATGGTTATAATTCGATATCCCTGAATTTTTTTGTGGTCTTTGTCAGGCTTCGGCAAGGGAATCAGATAGCTGTGTAACCATTCCTCCTTGATGCTAGCACTCCCTATACTGTTGTACATGTCTGCTAGTTTCTCTAGCTCATTGTCGGTACACCTATTTATGTCGTCGTATCTTATGCCATCAGGACCTGGAGCACTGTTTTTTGATCGTCGAAGCACAGCCTTGATTTCTTTCGCTGTCACTGTGTCTTCATCCGAAGTGTTCTGGGCCTTGCATCTGTCTGAGGTGACCTCCTTGGCCAGATTTCGGCCTCCCATGTCTGTCTGGTTGCTCTGCTCAAGGTAGCGTTCAAAGAGGGCTTTGCCCTTGTCCTCGTCAGTCCTCTGCCAGGTGAGGTCAGCACCTTGGAAGTCAGAAATGCTCTTATTCTTGACTACACCACTCATGCTTTTATGTAGTCGCCAGAACAATTTCAGTGACTTGTCTGTGCTTACTCTTTGACACACCTCTGCCCTTTTTCGCTTTTAACCACCTTGACCAGTTTTTTGAAATAGCTTACTTTTGTGTGCATCTCTCTTTCTAAGTGCAAGCAGGGACTAGGATGACCAGCTCTGTTCTTCTTGGCATTTTGCCATCTCCTTACAGCACTACGCTTATCCACCCAAGCCTTCTCCACCTCGAAACTCCACCACGGTGGCTGCTCCCAGCTTTTTTTCCTGCCCTGAAACGTTCTGCGCTTGTCACGTCTTATTTTACTCACCACATCTTGCCCTGTACTGTCATACTGGAACGTCTTTACCTTTAGCTTGTGCTGCCTGGTTCTGCCTTTCTCCACCAATATGCTGCACGGGTGGTGGTCGCTGCCATGGTGTCCTAGGACACCCCATCTACACACTGTAGTGAGTGAAGGTGAAACTAGCGCCAGATCAATAGCACTGTCCTCATCGCCTGGACGGCTTGCTGTCCTGGTGACACAGCCACTGTTAATACAAACCAGGTCGATGGTTTCCAGTGCAGTCTCGAGCTCCTCCCCTTGTGTATTGGAGGAAGTGTTTCCCCATGCTCTGCCTTTAGCGTTGAAGTCACCACAGAAAATAACATTTCTCTCGTGGCCTAATATGCCACTTAAGCACTGCCACTTCTGGGCGTCCATACTCGCATTGCGGGCATAAACATTAACCAACACGAATGGTATACTGGAATGAACTCTCAACGCCTGTATTTGTATATCGTCACTGTCCCAACTGGACATGTCTAGCTCTGACGCCACCATGCTGTCGCGAACGAGAATCGCCGTTCCCAGATGTCGTCTGTTGTAGAAACATTTGAAGCCGGCAATTCGGAGTAGCTGATCGCCCAGTCTCGTCTCCTGGAGTGCTACAATGTCGTTCCTGTAAACTAGGGTTTCTAAAATAGAGCCCCGTTGTTTTACACTGGCACAGTTCCAATATAGAATACGGATGTTCCTGAGTCCTAGACGGTGACACTTGAGTCTAAAACGCCTCAAACCACCGCGCTTACCTTGCTTCTTTGTCCCTGCGCGGCTACCACGCCGCTTCGTTATGTTGACTGCTGACCGCTCGGGAAAAACATGTTCTTCCGCCATGTTGAAAAAACGTAAACACAGACTGCTGATAACCACACACGCTGCTGAAAATTCACTCAAGGATGGCTTCGCTCGATGCACGAACTCCGTAGCACCCGCGCAGATCTTGAGTAGAAACTCCTGGTTTTACATCCTGGCACACCAATTACACGCAAGAGATGAATAAATCCATCCCCTACGCGAAAAAGTTAACGAACACAAAACAACACGACCGTCCGTCGCCATCTTGAAACCGGAAGCCCTAAAAAAAAAAAATTATTTATTGGATTTGAAGAATAATTGTAAACAGTTAATAAAAATGTATTTCTGCAGGCTGCTATCCATTTGTCAAAGAGGACCCATTAATTCTAAGTGAATGCCCTCACATCTTCTTTGTTGGATGTCAACCAGAATTTAGCAGCAAAATCCATAAAGGTATGAGTTACCAGCAACTGTTGTCTGTGTTTATGAACACATGTATTTGTATGTTTTTTTGTTTTTTTTTAGTTCAGAAATTTAGTGATGCCTCCCAATTAGTGATTTTTTTAACCATTTGTATCTGGCCATACTAATGTAAACGAATATGTAATTGACATCTATTATAAGTTTTCTCTTTCCTCCTCTTTTTCTTCTTCTGTCTTTCATCTTCCAATGGAGCATAAGTCCTCAGCCAACTCATGCCAAGCTTTCTGTAAGATAGCTTGTGATTCATTGGATTGGGGGGCTACAATTTATTATTAAAAATATGTTTGTATTTAAAACACATGTTTAAAATTTTTTTGTATTTAAAGAAATTATGGATTTTGCAGATATTGACTTTTAAATCACATTGGGAACAACATAAACAAATCTCATTCCACCCAACATTTTAGATTAATTGATTCACAATGTGTAACTATTTAAGATGAACATGTTTTACAATTCCCCAACATACCCAGCCGAGGGTTCGACATCAGCTGCTGACTGTTTGGAAACAGACCGCCTTGCGTTGATTTTGGTGCTACAGGCATCGGTTGTTCAGAAAGCAAGGCAAACTACTGAATGTAAAAATTGGCTAGTAAATAAAAAACTACCACAAAACGATGCAGTTGATTGTGACGTCCTGTAAAAGACATGCAAATAAATGCTTAAAATATAACTAACTCAAAACTAGTTATAAAACATCCGAAATCGAAAGGAATAGAAAATAACTTACTATATATATATAAAAGAGAATGTTTGTTTGTGTGTGTGTCCTTTATGCATTCCCGAACGGTCCATCCGATTGAGATGAAATTTTGTACAGATGTTGTTTTCACTCCCGCGGATCCAACTGAAATAGTTAGTTTAAAATCAACAATTTTTTCTCAAGTACGAAAAAAAAAGCATTACGAGCTTCAGAAACAGACGAGCAATGGTAAGCAAGACTGGAAACCAATCGAGTACGCACTGCTCAGGCATGTTCATCTGGAAACCAATCGAGTACGCACTGCTCAAGCACGGGGCTAGGCGATGCCGGGCCGGGTCGTCAGCTAGTAACTTATAAATTAAATCTGTACATGTTAAACTATGAAAACATTTAATAGCATGAACAGTAGAATAACTCATAATTATATTTATTTTTTGTACATTTTTGTTAATGTTAAATTATTTTCTCTCTTCTTTCAGGGCCAGCCAATCAGGAGGTGCTGCTAATAACCATACCCCGTTTCAGCCAATCAGGTGTAGCTGTTTTGGTCAATTTGAAGTCTCTGGAAGCCCAACCAATCAGCTTTCATTCTCACTTTCCCATTGTTGATGAGAGTATGGGGGATGAAGTGGACAAGTGATGAACATAAATCTGCCTATTACACCAGTTTTAGTGGAGAATATAGTTTGTGGTATTTTCATGTTCTGACAACAAATGTAATGTGTTACATTAATGTTTTGACACAAAAGCCTGTCCACAAAATGCTTGTCACATTATTTTGACAGCAAATGTAATGTGTTACTTTTTGTTTTGAAGCAGAATGCATTACATGTTATAGCAGATGCAGTTTGTTACTTATTTTGACACAATGAATGCCACATTACTATTTTACAGCAAATATAATGTATTACATTAATATTTTGTTACAGAGTGCATGATCCATCGTGCATGTTGCATCAATGTTGCGAGAGCATGAAGTGTTTGTGAAATTATTCTAGTATTTCATGTCTCCCATATCATAGGTTATTCATTCCAAAGACTGATATGCAGTTTTTTTTAAAAGGATAACTCATCTAGCTTTGTGATTGCTCATAAACTCATTTATAGAAAATTAATGTGGTTGTTTCCTCTTACCTTCCACATATTTTGCAAGGCATGAAAATATGTCCTTGCATTCATATTCTGAATCACTGTATTGTCAACATAGAGAATGACTAAAATTATTACAAAAAATGACAAACATTCATTAATTGCTGCCTGTGCAAAATAGAAGGATGAAAAATGACAGATTCACCAATGCGGAGCTCATAGAGAGTATTAGACAAATACCAGTGAACCAAGAAGTAAAGAAAAGATATTGGCGCTGGGTAGGACATGCATTACTGCTGTCAAGTTGATACAGGAAACCGGTTGAACACAAAATATAACGGAAGCTCTGCGCAAAGAGAGATACACACAAATATAAGAAGAACATTACCAACCATGGAAGGAAAGGGTTTTGAAACAAATATTCCTTGCAACGTAGATTACTTACTGGTGATACTTCAGTTTTCAAGCTAAGTGTTCTTGCTCATTTGCTCACTGATAAAGATTCTGGTTGAAATGTCCACTTGTATCTGTGTCTTTCCCTTTGTTGAGCTTCTCAGTTATATTCTGTGTTCATACGGTTTATTTCTCACCAGTGTGGCTCAGAGGTCAAACTTAGGTTAATAAAAGTACCACAGAGGATTTCTGGAAAGGAAAGATGGTAAGGTAGGCAGCTGGTTATTCGTTCTCATAATGTTGTGACTTAGTGTATGTGAAGACTGCAAACTTACCATCTCTTTGACAGTGTTTGCCATCTGATGAGTTTCACCTTTTAAAACTTGACTGGGAGGCATGTGAAATGGCACAAGATCAATTTTAACAAGAAATAAACACCTTGTGTTACCTTAGTGTTTTATTTTGGTATTTGTATCTTGTTTATCACATGTTTAGAATGCAGTAATCATTATCATCATCATCATACAGGTTGGCGGAGGGGATCACATCTCACCGCAGCCATTCATTTCTCATGTTCTTGATATGTTCACCAGCTGATCATCTTTGCAATTCTGCCTCCATTGTCTCAAAATTTTATGGAGGATCACATCTTATTGGCTTCTTAGTTTCTTGGTTAGGCCTATTGATAAACTGTTTTCTGTTATATTCGTATATGTATTCTACTATGCAGTAGTACTGGTCTGGGCTGGCATATAGTGCACTGGTCTGGGCGGTCAAAGTCAGGCAGAAAACAAGGTTTAGGATGTTATTGAGTGCCCATACTACCATATGATAGAAACATAGACACTGAATAAAGACAGTAGAAAGAAATATGATGGACTCAAGAAAAAATTGGTTAAAATGGACTTACAGAGGACATTTGTTAGAATGATGGACTTAAGAGAACACTTGTTAGAGTGATGGACCTACAGAGGACATTTGTTAGAAAGATGGACTTATAGAGGACATTTGTTAATAGAATTTCTCCTTGAGATATATCCTCTTTAACAAGAAGTTTGATACTAGTTCTGTCAACACGGGGTCAAGCTGGAAAACAAACTCTGGGGTACAAAGCAGGGTCTCCATCGGACTGCAAAATGTATACAGAAAATAGATCCTAAAGTCCTGAGACTAGATGCCATAAAACACGGAAGAAGAAGAAAGTCAGTTTCAGCTTAAAACTCAACAACTATCTGAATATGTCCAACATTTCTCAGGACAAGAAAAACCATCCATTAGGAGAACCAGTCTTTAAGAAGAGTGACAAAGAAAGGAGTGTAGATTAATTACACAGGTGGGATGAAATAGCCGAGAGGTACGGTGGTAGCTTTTATATCAAGAAGCAGGCAGTACAAGGGGCTTGGAAGTAAGTACTAATTCAAGAAGTAGGCGGTACTTAGAGGTTGGAACTAATTCAAGAAGTAGGTAGTAAAAGTGGCTCAGAGGTAAGAACTAATGGAGGAAGTAGGTAGTAAAAGTGACTTAGAGGTAGGAACTAATGGAAGAAGTAGGTAGAAAAAGTGACTTAGAGGTAGAAACTAATTCAAGAAGTAGGTGGTAAAAGTGGCTCAGATGTAGGAACTAATGGAAGAAGTAGGTAGAAAAAGTGACTTAGAGGTAGGAACTAATGGAAGAAGTAGGTGGTAAAAGTGATTTAGAGGTAGGAACTAATGGAATAAGTAAGTGGTAAAAGTGACTTAGAGGTTGGAACTAATGGAAGAAGTAAGTGGTAATAGTGACAGAGGTAGGAACTAATGGAAGAAGTAGGTGGTAAAAGTGACTTAGAGGTAGGAACTAATGAAAGCAGTAGGTGGTAATAGAGACTTAGAGATAGGAACTAATGGAAGAAGTAGGTAGAAAAAGTGACATAGAGGTAGGAACTAATGGAAGAAGTAGGTGGTAAATGTGATTTAGAGGTAGGAACTAATGGAAGAAGTAGATGGTAACAGTGACTTGGATGTAGGAACTAATGGAAGAAGTAGGTGGTAAAAGTGACTCAGATGTAGGAACTAATGAAAGCTGTAGGTGGTAATAGAGACTTAGAGATAGGAACTAATGGAAGAAGTAGGTAGAAAAAGTGACATAGAGGTAGGAACTAATGGAAGAAGTAGGTGGTAAATGTGATTTAGAGGTAGGAACTAATGGAAGAAGTAGATGGTAAAAGTGACTTAGATGTAGGAACTAATGGAAGAAGTAGGTGGTAAAAGTGACTTAGAGGTAGGAACTAATGGAAGAAGTAGATGGTAAAAGTGACTTAGAGGTAGGAACTAATGGAAGAAGTAGATGGTAAAAGTGACTTAGATGTAGGAACTAATGGAAGAAGTAGGATGGTAAAAGTGACTTAGAGGTAGGAACTAATGGAAGAAGTAGATGGTAAAAGTGACTTAGAGGTAGGAACTAATGGAAGAAGTAGATGGTAAAAGTGACTTAGAGGTAGGAACTAATGGAAGAAGTAGATGGTAAAAGTGACTTAGAGGTAGGAGCTAATGGAAGAAGTAGATGGTAAAAGTGACTTAGAGGTAGGAGCTAATGGAAGAAGTAGATGGTAAAAGTGACTTAGAGGTAGGAGCTAATTCAAGAAGTAGCTGGTACAAATTACTTAGCAGTATGAATGAGAACAAGAATTAGTCTCCCAAGTAAACAGGCATAGTGCCGAATTTGGCTTAGATATTAACATCCTAAAAACGAAAACTATGATAATTAGCAATGGAAAGGAAAGGTCATCAATGAATATGACAGTAAACGGGGAGATGCTAGAGCAAGTAACACATTTCTCCTATCTTGGACATATAATAACAGATGATGGCAGAAGTGAAATAAAAATCAAAAAGAGAATAAGAACTGGCCAAAAATGCTTTCAACGGCATGAAATCAGTATCAACATCTAGAGAGATTAACAATGCATTAAAAATGAGAATTGTCAAATGTTACGCATATTCAACACTATTTTATGGCGCGGAAGCCTGGACATTGAACAAGTAACAAGAAAGTCGCCTTGGAGATGTGGATATACAGAAGAATATGTCGTATTTCATGGAAACAGAAACAATCAAATACAGAGGCTCTAGAAAAACGGAATGAAAAGAGAGTTGAAGAAAGAAATAAAAAAGAGGCAAAGGAAATATGTCGGTCACGTTAAAAGACATAACACTCTTCCTTATAAAAACCATACTGGAAGGCAAGATTGAGGGCAAGAGGTAGACAACGATACAAGTGGGTAGATAACGTCAAGACATGGACAAACATCAATCTGACAGAATGTACAGTCAGAGCGAGAGACAGTGTTGGAGATCCATTGCAGCCACCTTCATTGTTGAGGCGGTACCTGATTGATCGAGTCTTCCAATGGAGCATAGATTTAATAAACGCACTTAAGTCCTGCAATCTTTTGCCATCTGCTGCTGCCTTTTCCGTGCCGTTCCCATATTATGCATCTCTTAAGTCCGACGTACAGACATTCAGGTAATCAGAGCCACAAAAAGGACTTGCATTGGGGTGAGGTTGGCGCAGATATTCTTCTAGACTGCCAGGTCCCGAAGTGGTCTCCACGGTAACTCTTTCAAAGCTCTCCTTCCCATCTCCTGGCTAAAACACCAGCGGGGGTGTGCAAGTCGGCACTAGAACTTCACATCTGCAGAGGCATCGCTATCCATGGCCCTCTGGCCAAATCTAGGGACCTAGTCTATGAGAAGGCCGCACCAGGAAGAGCTACCTCAAGGTCTTGACGTGTGTCAAATCGCGCGATACCAACTACCTAAGAAGAATGTTAAAAGGAAAACACACTGGTGCTATATCTCACAATTAAGCATAGCAGAGTTATGTCCCATCGTATAATCAAATTTTGCTGGAAACATTCCTACGTCAGTAAGCTATATTTACAGCATACTTAAGACGACACAGGAGGTATAGGTTGTATTTACATCTGGTATGCAGGAAAGGCATGCTAAATTATGACTGTTGGCAATAGGATTTGAATTGAATATTGGACAAGATGCAAATGGCATCCTTGAAATGTTTTTATCGCTGTACAAGAAACATAATGGGCTATGGGTAAAGAGAAAGCGGCTAATTCATGGTTGTAATGAAGTGAGGAAGGTGGGCGAGTTTTAACCTTAAGAGACAAGGCAAATGTAATCCAAGGTGGATGCTGGTTCAAACGTATGAATCAGTAAGGGTCTTGCGCGCACTAGATGATAGCTTAATGTGTTGGTGAACTTAGAGCGCATACAGAACGAAGCTATGCGGGTCATTCTGGGATGCACCAGAGACACCCCAGTAGTGTGTATGCGTTACATCCCTGGTTTGCTGACTGTTGCTGGTAGGCTCAAGGTGATGCAGGCGAAGGCATACCTCAGAGTATTTGCTGACACAGATCACCTGCTGCACACATTCACAAACACAACATACAGTCAAGGAGATATCTTGTGACTACATCAGAAGGTGACGACAGGGCGAGAAGAACAAAAGCAAGGAAAAGTGGAAGCAATGAAGAGAAAATGAGAATTGAAAAAAAAATGTTAATAGAAAAGAATGTTGGTTGAAGAAAATGTTTAATTGATAAAAATGTTAATGGAGAAAACGTTAGCACTCACCTCGCCTTACGGATCTGTAAATGACTAAGAAAATCTCCGATGGATTCTGATACCTGGTGACGGGTGTTACGGTCCAGTGAGCACATAGAAGGAAAGGGGCGGGGCAGGAGGACGGTGACTGGTCTGGTAAGGCTGAGGGTGGTACTAACCAAGGCCCCATTGTGTTGTTTGTAGGGGTGAGTCTTAAAGTCTGGGTCCGTAACACCCGTCACCAGGTATCAGAATCCATCGGAGATTTTCTTAGTCATTTACAGATCAGTAAGGCGAGGTGAGTGCTAACGTTTTCTCCATTAACATTTTTATCAATTAAACATTTTCTTCAACCAACATTCTTTTCTATTAACATTTATTTTTTCAATTCTCATTTTCTCTTCATTGCTTCCACTTTTCCTTGCTTTTGTGCATCTTGGAGAACATTAGGCGAGGAGAGGAGTGGGTCAGAGTGCCAGCGAAGCAGTCAGACTTGTGCGGAGTAATATTTACATTGAGCCAGGAGTGCAGGGAGTGGCCAGCAGGGGCCACGGAAGTGGAAATCCAGCAACTAATTCAGGATAATGCTCGCCCGGGTGATTAACTATATACACAGATGGTTCAGTGTTGAGAGGCAGGAGAAGTGCCTGGGGGTTCTTAGCAAAAGCTAATGGTCGACGTTTGGTGCAGGAGAGCCTGGCATATGATACCACAACATCTAGCTTAAGAATGGAGGTGGAGGCGGTCAGTGCAGCTTTCCGCTGAATGGAGAATACGACACACACATACATCGTGATTGTAACTGACTCAGAAAGTATGCTGAGTAGGGTGAGGACAGGCAAGCTTAGTGCAGAGTGGCTCTCTTCTCTTCGGAAGTCACGGGTGACAAGCATAGTCTGGATCTTTTCCCCGGGGCGTGCTGGGAAATGAACAGGCGGATAGATTGGCTGGCTCTGCAAAACTTGGTGGAGTATTGATGCATGATAAGGCAGACGTGGTTGCGGCCTTGTGGGAGCACGTGTACACCTCGGAGGAGCAAATGGATCACCATGGTCTGGCAAGAATGCGACAGCGAGGGGTGACGAGGGGATCTGGCCGACGATCGACGCTCAGAGGAAAGGCGAGACGGACATATAATCAGATTGCTACTAGTACTATTAGTGTTGGAACTCTTCGCTGGCTGATGAGGATGGGGACAGAGCGCTTATGGGAATGCCCCGAATGCTGTGATGTCAGTTCCTAAATCAATTGATCAATCTTATTGGCTCCCATTTTATTTATCAACGTAGTGAATGCTCTTTGGGACCAGGAGGAAAGTACGGCTGGACAGAGTATCCATGTATCCAAGGGGGCTGAGTGGTCTCGAGGTATGGTGTCCGCCTCGAGTGCTGGAGGTCCCGGGTTCAAGCCTCGGTGAGGGCCGGGATTTTTTCACGTGGACGTCTAGTAACAAAATGTCCCCTGGTGTCTGGGTAGTGAGATCGGAAACCCGTGTATATTGTTGCGCACGTAAAAAGTCCCTTGGCAGTTGGAAATCGAAAAAGAGTAGCCTAACGGGCAAAATTTCGAGTTAAAAATCTACCCAAAGTATTTCAGGATCCTCGCCGGTGCTACGTAGTTCGTGCACTGAGCTGAGATTCTCCGGACTCAGGCTTGAGTTACGAGTAGAACGGAGCACTTATGGGTTACACCCGTGTGCCATGATGTTGATCCGTCGACTAGACTAAACTAAACTAAACTAAACTAAACTAAACTAAACTAAACTAAGCTAAGCTGAACTAAACTGAGTATCCATGTATATAGATAGAGGCTGGTTCAGAAGGGCTTGATCAGAGGGTCTGGACGATACTCAGCGCGTAGAGGAAAAGCCAGCGGATTTTAAATCAATTAATAAGTCAAAGCGCTACTGGAACCATCAACATGGAAACTCTTCGCTGGCTTTTGTGGGGGAAAAGGATGGGGGCGGAGCATGTGTGGAAAAGTCCCGAGTTCAGTTATGTTAATTCTGAAACCAAGTATTAACCAAATATAAGGGCAGCGTGAAAGCTGAATACATCGTTATGGGCACTGAACAAACAGATGGAAGAAAAGATTAATGGCGGATATTAGAGAAAATAATAACGCTATAACCAAATTAGGAATGAAAGGAGAATTACTAAACGAAATTTCAGGTTCGACAAATATATGTTGAATACATAACTTATCAATTAGCGATGGATTATCCTTATGGCACTCCGGAAAAGTGCATAGGTGCTCCAATCTCCGACTTAACAAATCATCAGCGCACAGCAATTGATGTTGCCGGTTATGTGTTGCTTGATTGTGATCTTTGTATAATTATTTTTAGGATGTGCCAAACGTCACTGCCACTTACCCCATTCTGGACACAGCTGTTGATTCATGGTCACAAAATACTTCCTACAAGGGTCTACAAGGTGTGGACTGAACCTGGCCCTGCAGCCAGCAGGGTTAGGATCGGCTAGTCTCTCCCAGGAGGGGTGAAGAGTGAAAATTAGTAGCCTGACGATGACCCGCAGATTACACAAGTCAGCCCCACCTCCACGTGGTGAAGACTGGGAAACCATGACCGCGAGGTCATGGGCTAACGGGGATATGGCTCGCCATAGGGGATGGACTCCTATGGTCAGATTTCTGTCCTAAACCTGCGACTGGCCTAGCAAGCCGGCAGGGGATCTTCATACTGCTCGTAGAAAAACTAAGAAGTATAACCGGACTGACCCGGCAATGTTAATGGACTACGAGATAGATCAGCGTTTCAAAAAATAGGCACAATGAACGTCTGCGGTTTTAATAGTAAAGAAGAAAAACTTATAGAAACAATGAAAGAGAGGAAAATTGGACTGATGGGAATAGCGGACACCAGAATAAAGGGTGAAGGATGCAAGGAGATCCACCACAGTTACACGTTTGTCTGCTCTGGAGTAGAACAGCAAGAAAGGGCAAGATTCCGTGTGGGAATAGTCATTGAAGCACGGCTAACAAGAGGAATAATAGAAATAAAATATATATCAGAAAGAATCATAACAGTGAGAATAAAAGAACAAACAATTACATCAGTATGTACAAATATACACACCGTGTAATGCAAACAATAATGAGCAAGAATGCGAGGATTTCTACAAAGACATCCATGAAATGCCAAATAAAATAGATAAGCAGGACAACATCATAGTTGCAAGATTAGGACACAACAGAGCGGGCATAGAAAAACATCTTGGAGCATTTGGAGACCAACATAATGAAAGAAATGATAACGGAAGTAGACTGATAGAGCTATGCAGCCAACACGACCTCTATATAGCAAATACATTCTATAAACGCAAAGACTCACAAATATGCACCTGGTATAAATGGAACAATCTAGATACAAAAAGCCAAATTGATGTTATATAACAGAAAGAGAAATATATTAGATGCAAGGGCAAGTAAGTAAGTAAGTTAGGTAGGTAGTTAGTTAGTTAGTTAGTTAGTTAGTTAGTCGACAGATCATCTTCATTGCACATCGAACCATTCAGTCCATATATTCTCGGATCCCCTCCTCAGCAAATCCCGCAGCGTGTAGCGGCTAACGACACCAGTTCTATGTTGGTTTATCAATCTTCTTTGGCTTCCTGCGTAGTGTTCTTGTTTGGCCACCCCTCTTTTAATTTGCTGTTCTCGCAGTCTGGCCATGGTTGTAGATTCACAGTCATCACTTGGTTCTCGCAAATGTCTTACTTCTCGTAGAGCAGTGGTTCTCAACCGGTGGGGAATTCCACCCGGGGGGGGGGGGGGGATTTTAGGGTTTCCATGGGGGTGGGGGGATGAAGACCATTTCAAGATCACGTTAATACAAGAACCGATTACTTGATATTGTTTTTCCCTTCATACTTTACAGTTATGTATGTCTCATCCTTCTAAAATTCATTTTATAAAGTAAGTAGATCCACAAATCATGTTTTATGTGGATGTCTAGACTTGTTTTAGTATATGCTATTAAATTTACCTTCCATTTTTACGTATACTGTGTAGGGGTGGGGGAATTTTTAGATAGGAAATATGAAAGAGGGGGGGGGGGGGGAATGACGTTCTGAAAATATGGTGAAGGGGGGCACGGACCAAAAAAGGTTGAGAACCACTGTCGCAGAGCATTCAGAATGTCAGCCTGGTCGATGGCGCGTCCGCCCTCCACAGTAGCCTTACCTGCGAGCTTGTCAGACCGCTCATTTCCCTACACCCGCATGCCCTGGCACGAAGATGAAACTAATCTTTGCCAGCCGTGACCGCTCCAGAGACAGCAACCATTCTCTTCGGATCCACCCCATCTTTATCTTGAGCATGCTAAGGAAACATGCCCTAGTGAATGTCTGTGTCTCAAGCCATGTTATTGCTTTACTTACTGCCATGACTTCCATAGTCAAGCTACTTGTGGTCTCAGCAAAAGCACCAGAGTCCTCCTTCACAATTCTCCCTCCGGCCTGAGCCGTAAAGGCCCATGAGCTTTTCACATGTCGGACGACCGACCCATCTATGTAAATGACAGCATCACCGTCTAGCGCAGTGGTTCTCAACCGGTGGGGAATTCCCCCCCCCCCCACCCCCAGGTGGGGAATTCTAGGGTTTCCAGGGGGAAAATTAAGATTATTTCAAGATAGCATTAATAAAAGAACCAATTACTTGATATTGTATTGCCCCCTAAATTTTACAGTTCTGTACTTCTCGCCCTAATGAAATTCTTTTATAACGTAAGTAGACCCGCAAATCACGTTTTATGTAGATGTCTAGACTTGTTCTAGTAAATTTAGCTTCCATTTTTATGTAATTTATAGGGAGGAAATTCTTAGGGGGGGGGGGGAGGGGGGCGGGGATGACGTTCTGAACATATGGTAAAGGGGGCATGGGCCAAAAAAGGTTGAGAACCACTGGTCTAGCGAATTCTCAAAAATCAACGCTTGTACTTCCGCCTCCATAGCAGCCGGATATTCTTGTCTGCATTTTCTGTCTAGTTGGATGCAAACTGAAAAGGACGTACAGAAATCTGTTGGCACTTGTAACCACTCCTCGCCAGATTCTAAGTCCTCAAGTGAACACACCTGTTGAAGAATGTCTTCGGCTTGACCCATCCACGACCTTCCTCTTTTTAACCTGCTGCCCTTCACCTTCCTAATTTCACTATGCAGTGGATGTTGTGTGTTTGCGTTAATTCTGAGGTAGGCGCGTGCCCTGCAACCTTGTATTCTCTCTTCAATGGTTGGAAAATCAAGAAGGTAGCGCATCGCCCTGCATGCTGTATCTCTTGTACATCCAAGAATAATGCGCATAGCTTCATTCTGTATCCTTTCTATCTGCTTACGGCTGAGAGTCAGAATTGCCATTGCATACTCAAAAAAAAAAACAGACATGACAGGCTCCTCATATAGAAGACATAGATGGCGCTGCTCATAGTTCGCTGCCGCCATCACCCGCATCGCAGTCAAAACCCGCTTGGCCTTTGTTATCACCTGGTCTATGTGCTCATTATAAGCAAGGCTTTGATCAAAACGTATCCCCAGGTAATTCATTGCCTGCGTTCTTTCCACCGTCTCTGAACACAGATTAACAGTTGGTGTTGGAGTGTTGACAATATGATTATTCAAAGAGAACCATGTCACTGTTGCCTTTGTTGGGGTGACCATTGCCCCAGCTTCAACACACCAAGTACTTATGCGATTAAGTTCGGTTTGTAGTTCCACAGCAACCTGATTCTTATCCTTCCCCTAACGATACACTAAAACATCGTCGGCATATGACAATGTCCTCCCAGGTCCAATAATCTGCTCACTGGTGATTCTCCCTGTGCAGGCGTTGAACAGTACAGGAGATAATGGTGATCCCTGTGGTAGGGCAACTGAAATAATTAACAGTGAAAATGGAGAACTAATAAGTCAACAAAAACAAATCCTAATAAGATGGAAACGGTACTTCGAACAACTTCTCAACATCCCATCAAATGTCACAGGAATTCAAGAAACCGACACAGATGCCACCGAAGAACTAGAACCAGACATACTGAAAGAAGAAATTATAGAAGCCATCAGATTAGCCCCATTGAACAAATCACCAGGACAAGATGAAATACCAAATGAACTAATTAAAGCAGCAAGAGAAGTAGGAACAGCATGGCTACATAGACTATTCAGCCATATTTGGGTAGAACAACAGACTGTATAATCCTTAAACAATATGGAGTGAGTACACATCTAACAAACCTATGTAGAAGCTTATACAACAACAGTGAATGCATAGTGAGAGCAACTGGAGGACACTCAGAACCCTTTACCATAAGATCCGGAGTACGACAAGGTTGTGTCCTGTCCCCTCTCTTGTTTTTAAGATATAGACAACATATGTAAATGTAAAGAAACCAGCCAAACAGAGACCGCAAGAACAACGCATGACGAGAACACAGAAGAACCATCTGCAAATCTAACCATTAGAGAACTCCTGTTTCCGGACGACCAAGCACTAATAGCAAAATCAGAAGCTGAATTACAAGACCACATGAATAGTAGAAACGAAATGTGTAGGGAACATAACATGAAAATTAGCACAAATAAAACAGAGGTATTGACTATAACTAAAGAAGAAAAAGCAATAACGATTCACCTAACCGAACATCCCTTGAAACAAGTAAAGATTTTCAAGTACCTAGGAAGTATAATATCATCAAATGGCAAATCAGAAGACGAGATCGAAAATAGATGCAATATGGCAAACCAACTCATTGGACAAATGGCACCAATACTAAAGAACAAACATGTATCAATAACTACTAAGAAAGCACTTTACAACACAATCTTCCTACCAACTCTATGTTACCAATGCCAAACATGGACAATGACAGAAAAAGAGAAAAGAAAAATCACAACAACAGAAATGAGATTCCTGAGAAGAATACTCAATGTATCAAGAAGAGATAAGATCAGAAATGAAGAAATCAGGACTAAAGTGGGGGTTATAGCTGCACTAGATTTTATTAGAAGGCAGCAAGTCAAATGGTTTGGCCATGCAAGTAGGTTACCAACTAACAGTATACCACAACAAGCAATGATGTACAGACCAGAGGGAAGCAGAGGAAGAGGCCGACCACGTAAACGATGGACGCAGGGAATAACAGAGTCCATGGGAATATCGATACATGAAGTCCATAAGCGGGCACTCTCCCGCTGTTTATACTTCACCTCGACACCACAAGGTACAAGAGGAACATGATGAGATGAGATGAAAATACTTCCTGCTTCAGCTATACAAGTACAAGTATATGGACCCCTCACCCACAGCGTGCGGCTTGGTTTATCACATTATGGGGCTGGCACAAAACACCAACAACAACAAAATACCTCCCAAGACATGAACAAGTATCCTTATATATATATATATAAATATATTGTTACAAGTGGGTACTTTAGCAGCTGCTCGAATCTACTCTCACACACCACACAAGGAAATCTAAATACAGTGCACCATCTCTGTAGCACCGTGAGGCAGCTTGACTGGAGAGTGGGGAATCCAAATTTCTGGATAATAGCACCGCACAGGCTAAACGTATTCTTTCATGGTGAAGTTTTTCATTTTCAAATCTAGCCTGGGCAGTTATTCTCCGCTTCTTATTTCAAGGCGAGTGCGACAGACCTTCGTTATGCACCCAGAGGTCAAGGTGTCCTACTTCCGCGTACATTTGTATAAGATTTCCTTTCTCTATACAGATTCCATCCAAGGTTACCGGCTCTATCTGCCCTTGGGCAGGATAACTTTTCCTAACAATTTAGCCAGGGCAGTGACTTACGGCCTACTCTTTGCGATGTGCAATAGCCGGGGGATGCTGCACAACTTGCACCGGGCACCTGCTGTTCGTCGCCCGCATCCTACAAGACTAGGTATCCATCTGACTACTTAAGAAGCGTGTGATATATCATTTGACACCAACGGCTACTCGTAAAAATTCCCATCCCTTTGCTAGGATACAAACCCAGTCATTTCTGTGTCTGGGCGGAAGCCGATACCCATCAGCCACGCCTTGATCTATCATTACATAGTGTAACAAAGATTTCGTAAGGATGATAGGAGTATGTCTAGTATGAATTACACAAAGTATTTACCTTATGTTAAATATAACTTCATAATGCTCGCAACGAGAGGTCTGTTATGGTTCCTGGTTCACACCTGTTCATGCTAGGTGTTCTGCAGTGAAATCGTGAGCGACCGACTCGCGTCTCCCCGTGAAAGATAACGCAATGTCAGCAGCTGCATTCTCCAAACCTTAATGATGCTATGTCAGCAATGGAATATGAAAGCTGGCGTGAGCCAGTAACTGGTGCAAACAACTGTAGAGTACAATAATGTAGGGATAACGAGACAAGCTAGTTGTGTTTTCAAGTGATTTACTGACACATGTGTGTATGCCCATGATTTGATGTCACGAGTGTTTATTTCTGTACTGTTTATACCTTTCAGTGCGATACACGGTGTAGGGATGCCACTGGAGATCTGTTTCCATTGTTCTGCGTTGTTTTGTGTGCGCCCACCTGTTGTTACCTACAGCTAAGCGGGGAGTTTACTCGTCAGCAAGTGTTCATAGTACATCGCCAGAAAAATGCATTGTTATTTTCTCTTTTTTCAAACCAGGATACTGAAGCTTGTATGCAGTCCGCTATGTTCGTGTGTATTTTTCATCGTTTTAATTTTAAGTGAATTGGGTTTATGCTGCTAGTCTCATACTTGAAGGTGCAGACAGGCGTGCTCCAGACAGAGTGGAAGCTTTCCATTCAATATTTAAAAATAGAGAGCACCTGTTGGATGATTATCCCCAGGACATGCCGGTCTGGTTGGAAACGATCAGGCGGATAGATTGGCTGGGTCTGCACCCCTTGGTGGGGTATTGGTGCATGCAATTGTGCAGATGTGGTTGGGGTCTTTTATGATCAGTGTGTGTAGTGCAGAAGAACGGGTAGATCATCAATACTGGGAGAGAATGGTGATACAAGGGGTGACCAGAGGATATGGCCAACACTCAAAACTCCAAGGGAAGGCCAGACGGACATATGATCAGAATGTTACTGGTACCATTAGTATTGGGTCTCTACGCTAGCTGTTGCAGATGAGGACAGAGCAGGTATGGGAATGTCCCGAGTATTGTGATGTCGTTTCTTTACTCAACTTAAAAAAATGAACATAAGAACGAGACAAGTGGTATTCTATGATAATCTAATGAGAAGATGGACATCGGAATACACCGTGACGACTGGAAAGAACAGCGGTAGAAGAGGCATAGGCAGACAAGGAGAAATGACAGTGGATGGGCTGGGATAAATACATATTCAGAACTACTGGGACCAAGACTGTAGTGATTCACGAACGCCTACATCAGTTGGCAGTGCACACGATAGTGACAGGGCGACAACAAAAGAAAACGTTTAGCAAAAGTTATTCCACCATAAACACATTGAAGTGTCGGTCAAAAATAGAATTTGAAAAGTTAATGAACAGATGAAACTCTTTCCGTTCCCCTCCTCATCAGGATGAAATATTCCACGCGCACTCTCCCGTGTGTTCCATTTGTCAAATAAAACTGCTGGGAACGTTTTCTCCAATAATTAGTTATTCTCATGGGCAATGACGCTTTTCTTCAAGGGACACAAATCTGGGTGGTCCTTGGTGCCAAGCGCAAGTTGTTACGCAAGAGCACAACTTAATGTTAGGGAACGGAATTCGCAGCTAAAGAAGAAATTCGGATCTTTTGAACTTAAATGTTTCATAAAAGTTCTTAGAATATCATGAACCAAAAATAAGAAACATCGTTAGTTAGTCCACAGTCTAATGACTCTAATCAGTTTACAATCTTCATTTGTTTCTTGAAGGACTTGTTCATTGGTTTTTCTGTCTATCCATGGTATTCTTTGCATTTTCCTCAGAAACCACATTTCCAAAGCCATCAGATGTTTTTCAGCTTGACTGCTCATTGTCCACGCTACACATTCATACAAAAGTGCAGGTTCTATGTAACACTTCAACACTCTTTTTCTCGTTTCAATTGATATCTTTTTATTGGTCAGTATGTTTTTCATCTTGCAATGGCAATTCTTGTTCTAATCTCTTCAAGGCATCTCCCATAAGATGTTATGACTGTTCCGAGATTACTGTATCGATTCACTTGGTTAAGAATATGCCCATTTACTCGTATATTACATTATGGTATTTCCTTCTTCCCAGTGACGACCATAATCTGTGTCTTCTTACTATTCAGTTCTAACCCTAGTTGTTCACTGTGTGCAATAACCGCATCTACTAAATTTTGCAGGTCCTGTTCATTGTCTGCAGTCAAGACTGTATCATCTGCATATCTAATGTTATTGATGTATCGTCCCCCAATGTTGATTCCTTCCATATCTTCTATATTTCTGAAAATATTTTCACTGTATTATGGAAAAAAGATCTGGAGACATTACACATCCCTGACTCACACCTCTTTTAATAGGCTGATATTGACCTACATGTTATCAATTCTGATGGCAGCTTGTTGTTTCCAATATATGTTTTTTACAAGTCTAAGGTCTTTTCCATCAATTTGTAGATCTTCAAGCATCCTTATCATGTCGACATGTCTCACTTTATTGAAAGCCTTTGTGTAGTCAACAAAGCAAAGATATAGATCTTTGTTTACTTCTATCGAACGCTCAATTACTGTTCTCAATATATACACAGCATTTACTGTGCCCTTGCCTTCTACAAACCCACATTGTTCTTCTCATATTTCGGGTTGTATTTTCTTTCTAACTCTTTGCATGATAATTCTCAGCAAAATCTTCGCGATGTGGCTCATTATACTAATTGTTCGATGTTGATCACATCCCAAGGCTGATTTCTTCGAGATTGCAATAAATATAGAATTACATAATTCAGGAGTTATATCTCCAGTATCGTATATTGCGTTCAGTAGTCTGGTGACTTGGTCTATTCCATATTCTTCTAAGGCATTGATCATTTCTATTGTGATGTTAACTATACCCGGGGTTGTCAGAGTCTTGCGTAGAGCAAGATAAGTAGCTCGTTTTCTGGCAAGTGTGAAGCAATATCAAACTATCAAATCACACGAAGTGAATATCCGAAAGTATTATTCACAAGCTTTATTTACGCACTGCATTTATTATCGCACAAACATTGCGCACTGACAATCCATAGCAATCATTACGGCATGATCAATATCACTACAATACATAATAATGCATGCAAGCAATAAACATCTCACTTACAAGTCAAACTATTCAAGCGTTCGAACCAGTCTCCCACTGTCGTACAGGCTAGCTCTCAATGCAGATTCAAACACTCCTCGCATACCCATGCGACCTGTCCATTCAAACACCTAAACCCGTCTCCCAGTCCTGGCGTTCTACACGCTACACGCTCACGTCAGCTGGTGTGACCCCTGCAAGGTTCACGGGGTGTACTGCTGACCAGCGGTCGTTTAAGCTTCGCTCAATTGCTGTGCTTGGCTGCTTATCCGGGCGTCGTCGAAGACGCCGCGTTCTCTCTGCAGTGTTTAACATCACTCAGGGTTGCGTGTTGTTATGTTGTCTGGCGTTGGTACAGACAACGCGTCGCAACCTCGGATGTGAGACCTTGACACTCTCCACACCCCTTTTTCATGAAAGGATTTCCTTTCATGTACAATATATATCTAGGTGTTATTAAACATGTCAAAGTCGAACATTATACCTTAACAATTATAATAAATATATACAGGTGAATAGTAAACAATATGTATACACCAATTATGTTGCACTATGAAGTACAACAGTCAAGTACAATCTATTTCATGGGCATTACTTCGCTGTAACACAGCTAGTCCGGTAGGTATCGGCTAAACTGACCCCTACCTCACAACCAAGAACAAAAATACTAAAATAATCAGGTCAAGCCGTGAGCATCTCTCCCTCTGAGATAGCTCCATCATAAGACCTCTGTTTAGAGTTTCTAATGAAGGTCAACAGTTTTGGCAATATACTGTCCATATCTAAACGACGTTACATTGACATGTTATTTATCAAGCACCCATGTTAATGGTTACAATACATATTTACATATCACCAACAATTTAGAGTAATGTCCCCTGGTTCTTATACAAAAAATTTAGGAACAATAATTTATCGTCGTTTGCAAGACATAAATTACCACTGCAAATTTATTTCTTAGTGTCATAATTTGACTCTTATTGACAAATGTGCACAAAAAGTCACGTTTGTAAAGAAGCAATCAAGTTACGATGCTGAGATTACATCTTATAAAAATCGACATATACAATTCCGTATATGGAAATATTTTAAATCACATTTTAATACAATTGTCATACATTTATAGACTTCTTAGCGTAGTCTGCTAACTTTTAATATTAATATGCAAAAAATCGGAAGTATACAGCTGTACTATTACATGTGTTGTGGTGTCATTCATACAACGTTGGTCCGTTCTGGATGGATATTATATAAACGGAGTAGTAGTTGTTACTATCAGCTGTTGGATCGTCTCTTCCGCCTTCTGCTCGGATTGTACTGTCGCAGTCATCTTTCGTACCTTGTTAAAACGTCTAGGACAACTCGGTCTGGATACCTTCAGGATTACCTCACGTTGTAGTGGCTTGGTAAATTCCTGGATCTTGTAGTGTTGTCCAGTGACACTTCTCTGTAGTGACGGTTGTTACAATATTTATGTATTTACAATAATAATTACATTCTTTCTCATATCTCACAGTTATACAACACATTGGTTTACATAATACTGATTCCATTCTTTCACATATCTCACAATTATACACGCATTAATTCGCATGATCATAATAAGAATCGCAATATGTACATAAGTTATATACATTGGGAGATACAATCTACCCCATCACATTGGTGTACACAGCGTTACTGACACATTGTCACAATTGGCTGTGGTACTGAGCACTATCTACGTTGCAGTTTTATACACCCTCTGCACTGTGCTCTGGTGTCGACTGGGTATTAGGTTCGTCGTATGGACATCTCGACAAGAGATCTGCAAGACAGTTTTGTGAACCCTTTATATGGTTAATCTCATAGCTATAGTCCTGCAGAAGAAGGGACCATCTTGCCACCTTGCTGTTACTTGGCGTTCCTCTGGTAACAATTGTCAGCGGACTATTATCTGTTTCAATAATGAAATGTTTACCTAACAAAAATCTAGAAAGTTTACGTACCGAAAATACCATGGCAAGAGCCTCGAGTTCCGGTGTACTGTAATTTCGTTCGCTGGTGTTCAGTTTTCGAGAGACGTAGTACACTGGGTACAAGATCTGGTCGTGTTCTTGGAGAAGCACACCTCCAATGGCTACGGAGCTCGCATCACATCTTAATCTAAAAGTAATATTCAAATTTGGCAATTTCAGAATAGGTGATTTAGAAAAATATGAAAGAATTTTCGTAAATGCTGGCCTTAAACATTCACTGTTTACAATCACGTTGGGATGTTTATTTGTTAGTAGATCAGTGAAACATTTGGTCAATTCAGCAAAATGAGGAATAAACTGTCTATAATAGTTTAAAAGACCTAGCACACTTCGCAACTGTTTCTTAGTTGTCGGAAGCGACAATTTCAAAATTCTGGACATGATGTTATCGTCAGTTGATATAAAGCCATTTGAGATCTTATAGCCCAAAAATGAAATTTCCTGAAAGGCTATATCAACTTTGGAAGGTTTTACAGTCAGTCCATGATGTCTAATCCTGTCAAATGTCTGCTGTAGTGCTGTTATGTGCTCTGTCATGTCCTTTGTGTGTATGCAAATGTCGTCCATGTACCAAATGATGTTAGCAATGTCTGTCAAAAGAATTCTTGTCATTCTGACGAAGGTAGCTGGTGCATTGACTAATCCGAAAGGGTAGTCTACACCATTCGTATAAACCCCACGGTGTGGCAAATGCAGTCAGATGTATACTATCAGGATGTACAGCTATCTGCCAGTAGCCTTTTGTCATGTCAAGTTTAGTAAAATAACGTGAGTCAGATAGTTCAGTCAGGATGTCTTCACAGTTGCTCATTGGTTCTAAATCCAACTGTGTAATGCTGTTGAGTTTACGATAGTCCACACAAAGTCTAATAGTGTTGTCCTTTTTGCGTACTAAAACTATTGGTGAACAGAAATGAGATTGTGAACGTCAAATGATATGATTTGATTCTAAATCAATGATTTCTTGATGAAGTTTGTCTTTATAGTGTATAGGGATGGACTATGGTCTACACTTAATAGGAATGTCAGATGTTAAGATGATTTGGTGTTGCACTAAATCTGTCTGTCCTGGGCTGTCAGAAAAGATCGTCCTGTATTCTTGTATCAGTTGTCTGCAACTGTCAGTCTGTGTCTGCGCCAGTTTAGGATTTACCTTAATGTCCTGTAAGTTGGTCGTCGTGTCAAGAACTGGTGTCGGTATCTCGTCAGTGTCGTTGTCGTCCGTCTGGTCCACTATGGAGGTGCTTGCTGCAGTCTCTACTTGTTCGTCTTGCCTGTGGTGATATGGTTTGAGCATGTTAATATGGAAAATTTTATGTTTGTCCCTAACTGCAATCTCGTAATCTACCGTCGAAATTTGTCGTAGCACTTGAACGGTCCTTGCCATGAGTCAGTTAGGAGATGTCTATCACTTGGCAAAAGAGAAGAACGTCCTGTCCTGGCGTCAGTGTAATAGTTCTATTTCCTCTGTTAGCATATTGTCGGTAAATAGCTCCTGATTTTTGGAGAGCTTCTTTAGCTAACATACATGATTTCATAATTCTATCACGCAATGATGTTACATGGTCATATGGTGAAATGGGTATAGACAAAGTTGTACTTTCAGTCAACATAGATTCATACAGAGATAATGGGCCACGTGGTTGTGCACCATATAACATTTCGAATGGTGAGAACCCAGTGCTGGAATGGGGCACTTCCCTATATGCAAACAAAATTGCAGGCAGATAAGTATCCCAATCTTCAGGATGTTCTTGGGTTACCTTAGAGAGCATATGTTTCATATCGCCATTAATCTTTTCCACTATACCGGGTCGAATGTGGGTGGTATGGACTGTTGAAGCATTGTTTAACACCCAACATTTTGGTAAAGGCTTGTGTAGCTGAGGAAATAAACTGGCTACCCCGATCTGAAAGGATGGTATCAGGGAATCCTACCCTCGCAAAAATATGAAAGAACACTTCCATGATGTCTTTGGAAGCTATGTTCTTCATTGGAATCGCTTCTGGCCAACGAGTACATAGATCAATGAGTGTTACAATGTATCTATTACCTTTAGATGTTTATGGTTCAGAGGACCAACTATATCGACCGAGATCTTTTCAAACGGTCTACTAACCAAATCAGTAACTTGCAACTCAGCTTGTGGGTGTTTACCCTTTTTGACAAGCTTTTGACAGATGTCACACGATCTGCAATACTGTTTGGTATCGTTGCAAAACTTTGGCCAATAAAATTGAGTAAGTAACCTTGCTCTAGTTTTAGCATACGCCATGTGTCCTGCAAAGGGTATGTCATGAGCTAGATTCAATGCTTGCTTGCGGTTTTCTAACGGTAGCACTGTTTGTTCTATAGTGCTGGAGCCTTTGGTGTAATGCCGTGTTAGAATTCCGTTCTTCAGAGCAAAGTACCATTGAGCATTCTTTGCTACTCTTGGCTTTTGGCCTACAAGCTTAAAATATTTTTGCAGAGATCGATCGGCTTTTTGAGATGTTATAAACGTCTCCCTAGTTGTCTCAGGAGATGTTACAACTGGACTTACTCGTTGTAAAGCCTCAGTTTGATCGATTCGATCTTGCATATGTGCAGTAGATCTAGTTACTTTACACTTGCAGTAGATCTAGTTACTTGCGCACTTCTATCGGCATGTTCACATTCGCTTCAAACTCGGACAAAAAAATTTACAAGTTCGCATTTGGTTCAAAACCCGGACGAAAGCCACCACGTTCGCACTTGTCAGAGTCTTGCGTAGAGCAAGATAAGTAGCTCGTTTTCTGGCAAGTGTGAAGCAATATCAAACTATCAAATCACACGAAGTGAATATCCGAAAGTATTATTCACAAGCTTTATTTACGCGCTGCATTTATTATCGCACAAACATCGCGCACTGACAATCCATAGCAATCATTACGGCATGAACAATATCACTGCAATACATAATAATACATGCAAGCAATAAACATCTCACTTACAAGTCAAACTATTCAAGCGTTCGAACCAGTCTCCCACTGTCGTACAGGCTAGCTCTCAATGCAGATTCAAACACTCCTCGCATACCCATGCGACCTGTCCATTCAAACACCTAAACCCGTCTCCCAGTCCTGGCGTTCTACACGCTACACGCTCACGTCAGCTGGTGTGACCCCTGCAAGGTTCACGGGGTGTACTGCTGACCAGCGGTCGTTTAAGCTTCGCTCAATTGCTGTGCTTGGCTGCTTATCCGGGCGTCGTCGAAGACGCCGCGTTCTCTCTGCAGTGTTTAACATCACTCAGGGTTGCGTGTTGTTATGTTGTCTGGCGTTGGTACAGACAACGCGTCGCAACCTCGGATGTGAGACCTTGACAGGGGTCTTGCCAGTTTTCATATGGTTAAAAGCATTGTGAACTTGCATCTTCAAAATTGATGGTCCTGCATTATTATTCCGATAATAATATTGTTCTTCTCTTGTATCATCATAAAGGTCTTTCACATAATCTGACCACACATGTAAAATCTGATCTTTTTCTATTATGATTTTGCCATCTTTGGTTTTTAGGCAACCCGTTGATGTGTGTTCGTTTGTTAGTGGTGTCATTATTCTTTTGTGCATTAATTTGGTATTCCGGGTGTTGTGTTGGTTATAAATTTCCTTGCAATTTTTCTCAAGCCATGTTTCTTTTGCTTGGCATAGCTTCCTAATTTTCCTGTGAATCTCTTCATATTTGTCCTTGTTATTTTTGTTATTTCTTCTTATTTCCATGAGTTTTAAGATGTCTTCCGTCATCCATTTCTTGCGTCCTATTATCTTTATTTTTGGGATAGTTGTTTCTGCAGCTTGGTTGACTGATTTCTTTAATATTTCCCATTGGTCACTGACGTCTTGAAGTAATATTTCCATATCGGACAATGCATCGAATCAGTTATTTACCTCTACGTTGAATTTATCTTTGATCTCCTCACTCTTCAGTGCCTGTAGATCAAATTTTGTATTTCTAGGTGAATATTTGACTTTGTTTAACTTTATATGTAAATTGTTTAAGATTAATCTATGGTCGCTGTAGCAGTCTGCGCTTGGTATAGTTTTTGCGACTTTTAAGGCATTTCGAAGTCTTCTGTTGATGAGAATGTAATCAATATGATTTCTGATCTTATGATCAGGACACCTCCATCAGGACTCCTATGAAACACACGGCAGGGTTAACCGGGTTAGCAAACGCATGAAGAAGTCGGATTTATCGGTAAGAGGTCGCAGATATCGCACCTCTACTGTTAACAGGCACATCGCATTTGCGACCTAAACAAACATTTCACAAGAACGAAGAAGAAGATTGAAGACACTCGAAGCAGTGGGGTTGTGGTAATTCACAAGAATGTTGAGAATACCGAGGACAGAGAGGAGTGCAAATGCAGAAGTATTGTCAGCTGCAAGAAGATTCTTATGGTAGTCATTTCATTAGATTGAGTCAACCCCGAAGTTAGGTAGTTACGGAGGGGAGGGGGGGGGAAGCCCAATTCGAGGGGGATTTAAACTCTGGGCTATCAGACCGGTGTTCGAGTGCACTAGTCACTACACTATCGCAGCTTGAGCAGAGTAGTACGTACGTTAAACAAGTCTAAAACTCTAGCATACCCCAAGCTGCATGAATTAATATGATATCGGTGCCCAAAATACAGACACCCGCGTCAAGTGACTCATAAATACAAGCCTTCGTGTTGAAGATGTAAAGATATTAATTCCAGCCATAATTTTGTTCACAGTATTTCCCCAGGTTTATGCTCACTCATTGTTAAGGTTGTTATTGTATGCTGCTATGTTGTGTTCGGGTGGGATATTTCGGTTGCCAGAAACACTTGTGTTCACTTTCTCATAGTTGTGTTTTCTTCGTGGATGAAGACTTTTGTCGAAACGTTCACGCTTGTATGTTTTTCGGGAAACCGTGGCTAAGGGGTTACAGTGTCCGCCTCTGACTCAGAAGGTACTGGGTTCGATCTCAACATAGGGGTTGGAGCTTTTGCAAGAACCACTGGTATCTAATGATATCGCATCGTCTTCCTGATCTCTTGGGTAGCGTGATCGGAAACCCAGTCGTCTCGGATAAGGACGAAAAATAGGAGGTCCCAGGTGCACGATGTGAACATTAACAATCCCACGACAGTTAGAAACCGTAACGAGAAGGTCACTGTCCCGTAAAAATTGTTAGGAAAGAAAACATATTCACTGGTTGTTACAGTAGTTACCTTTGATGGAACCTGTCTAGAGTAAATACAATTTATACGAATGCATGTCAAAGCCTGACATAGAGACCTTTGAGGTGTATAACGAGGTGTGACGCAATCTCCTGGACAGTTGAATAAAGAAGAAGAGAGAAAAGTGTATATCTCTTTTCAACCGTCATGGTTACACGTTACATCAAATGGTGTTCGATCTAAGCCCAATAACGGTCACATCCAACCTTTCCTCTAATTAATTAACTTTTTAATCAATAAAAGAATGAGTGAGTATCTTATGAATAATCATTAGTGTCTTAAAGTGTGGGTTTCCTGTGGGAAAACTAGATATTATTATGTAGTAATTTTACTACCAATATCACTTTTTTTTTTGAATATCCTATTTCCAGGACATCGATGTCAACACCAGCACTGCTGTTGTTGATGTCTTAGCAAGTTTACGTTCAGTAGTTTGCCATTGCTTTCTGAACGACCAGCTCCAATATCATCACAATGAAACCCAACGCGACAC